>VDFB02323272.1:0-45835 GCA_007258455.2 Sequoia sempervirens | reverse complement strand
ATCACATGGATGGGAGTTTGCAACACCACCTTACCAAATTCTACAGGTAATGTTATCACACCAAGCGGTTGTTTACCGACATTATCAAAACCACAGATGGGCAAATTATCTGGTTGAATTTTAGTCTTATCTTCTCCAATTTTTTCCAAAAGATTCACACTACAAACATTAATTCTTGAACCATTATCAATGAGGGTATGTCTAATCCCAACCTTGTCAATAATAGCCATTATCATCAAAGCATCATTTTTTTTTGCGTTTCCAAAGGAGGTAACTCACTTTCATAAAAAACAATGTCTACATTGACTGAATTCATACCCTCAACTAAGGTTGTCACATCAGTTGGTTGTACACTAGGAGGGACCACAACTTTTTGCAAAGCACTTTGAAGCATGCCATGGTAGGTAGATGATGTTTGAATTAGGTTCCACAAGGAAATATTAGCAGGAGTGTTTCAAATTTGTTCCACAAGATCATACTCCTTTCCACTATGTTGAGGTAAACAAGGGGCACTTGGTAAAATAGGTTGTGGAAGTGGTAGCGATGAGGGAATGGCTTGAGTTTGTCTTGGTTTTTTGTTATTCCTTGTGTTATATGCATGGAAAACTATGTGATAACTTGATTGATGCAACACATGATTACTAGTAAGTTGTTTTGCAAAGTTTAAGATATGACCTAGAGGTTTTGATTTGTTTTGAGGTGGTCCTATGATAAGCACGGGTTTGGTTTGGACTTGAGGTTTTTGTGAAGGTGGGTAAATGATAAGTTGATGTATGATTGCATTGATTGTTCTTTGTTGTGTAGGAATATTGTAAGCCTTGTTGGATGAGCTTAGTGATATGAAGTCCTTAAGGGCTTCATCTAACATATCAAAGTCATCACAACTAAAGGGCTTGATAGGTATGCAATCTACTTGTAGAAGGAGATTTGACATGATTAGATGACTATTCTTTCTCTAAGATCACTCATTAAATTTTAATTGCAACCTAGGTTTATATGTGTTAAGGCCAACTAGGACCAAAAATAGACCTACAGACATGTTACAAACACAAACCTAAAAATCAGACTCTAGATTTGTAAACTGACAATAGGTATGAATTTGCACCTAAAATTTGAGGAAAATTTAGTAGGATAGAGGTGCCCAAGGTGCCTATGTCCAACTAGGGTTCTGTCTAAAATTTCAATTTCAAAAGCATTAGTGACATAAGGTGATTATGTGACACTATTTAAACCCATATTTAGAATCAATTAAGTTGTTGCAAAGGATTTTAAGTTATCAATGTGTTGTAATAGCCCATGGTTTAAATAAACATTAACAAAAAAATATGGAGATCATTGGGGAGAAGATTGGTTCGGTGGTGGGCTTGAGTGATTTGAATTTGAACTCAATCCCTGGAAATCATGGCGATTTTCAGTTAAGTCAGTCTACGAATTTGGGGCTTGCTGATGATGCTGTTGGGAAGGATAGATCGTGTGGTGTGGATGCGCTGTTGCTCTCTAGTGGTGCGGCTGGGAAGGATGGGTTGTACAATGAGGATGTGGTAAAAGATGTGTTCTTTGAAGGAAAGTGTGCATTTGAGGCCTTCAAGGAGTCTTGTGATGTCTGTCCATCAAAGGAGGCATTCCCAAAGGACCATGGGGATCATGTGGTCACTGGTAATGATGAGCGGGCCCCATTTGAGGAATAATTTATGGCTAATCTGAGTATTCCTTGGATTGAGCTCGCTCCGGTGGGAGGTAGTTGGCCAGTAGGGTAGTCATCTTTGCTGGGGTAGATATGGGTTGACCTTTTTTCCTCTAAACTTAAAGGAAAAGGCGTAGCATCCGAGTTAGTCTCTTCTTCTAACATTGAAGGTGGCTTTTCCTTGTCCGTTTCAGACTCTCTTGTTGATAAAAATATAGCTAAAATGGATTTCTCTCTGGTTGGCAAGTTTTTAGGTCCATGACCTAATATTGAGGAGGTCCGCACTTGGGTCCATAAGAAGTGGGTGTTAAAAGGCTAGGTTGAAGTTGCGGGTATGTGCAGGATCATCATGGAAAAAACATGCCTTTAAGTGGCAAAAAATTCAGAAAAATCAGTGTTAGGCAACTTGACGTAAAAATTTGAATAGGTTATCTATATTATTTCAAAAATATGTAAGAATAGAATCTATATAAAATTGAATGTAGTTTCTAAACTACTAGGTTTATTTAAAAATAAATAAAATCTATTTGTTGAAATTTGAAATTTCAATCTCATTAGTGCCGGAATTTGGGGAAAAAAATAAGTAAATTAATACTTGTGTCCGACCACCTAACACCGTAAGTAGTAATACTTTATAAGATTTTATATATATAAGTAGAGGACTTGTGTCAGATGTAGTGCATATTTTTTTTATGATTTTTATTAAGCTAATTAATTATGATTTTTTATTATTACAAATTTTAAAAATATAAAAGCTAGTATGTCGGCGCATAGCGATTCAGAGCTTTAGCATTTTGGTTTTTAGCACTGTCCTGTAGTAGCATGGGGTCATATTTGAGATTCAAAAATGTGATCTGATTTAAGAGGTTTATAGATGTTTTCAATCAGCCTATCGATCGAGACTTTAGTCCATGATTTATGAAAATGAATAATAATTATTTATTAAATTCAAATTAAAGCATAATTTATATTGGTGGAAAGCTGAGAATCTCCTCTAAAAACCCTTTTCGTTTCATCAATTTTGGGTTAAAAAAAAGTTGTCAGCCACATACCCTACAAATACCCATAATATTGCCACTTTTTGGCACATCATGATCCTGCATATACCCTTGCGGCTATGGCTAAAGGTTTATTCTCCTTTTCCTTTTCCTGTGATGAAGATCTAAGAGTGGTGTTGGAAAAAGGAATGTGGTCCTTTGGGCATCTTACCCTGGTTTTACACCCTTGGGAACCTAGGATGGACCTTTCCAAGTTCCTTTTTCATTCATCCCCTGTGTGGGTAAAGTTGCCGAACTTGCCTTTGGAATATTGGGATGAAGAAGTGTTTAAGGTGGTGGCTAACTCTTTTGGGAAGTTATATTTTGTGTCATTATTGACCAAGATGTTGTGATTCCTAAGTTCTTTCACCTTAACTCAAAGGTGGGAACCTGGAAGCAACAAATTGTATTTGAAAATCTTCCATTTGCTTGTTTCAAATGTAAAAATGTGGGTCACTGGGCTAAGGATTGCCCTGCTAAGGTGGCCCCACCTAAGGCTGTTCAACAAACTAAGGTTTGGAAGGTCAAGGAGGCCAAGTGGACTTTGGTTCCTCCAGATCAAGGTGAGTCAATTGCTTGAAATGGCGTGGAGGGGGAAGTTAATACTGAAGATCACTCTATCCCTCATTTTGAGGTTGACAAGGAGTCTGAGAAAACTGTGGATGTGGCTGCTGGCTAGTTTATGAATTAGGATGTGGACCATGTTTCAGATACTTTGTGTTCCCCTAAACATACCATTCTGGAGCCTTCTGTTGCCCCGTCACCCCCTCTGGATCATGGATCTAGGATGGTAGTTGGTGATGGCACTTTGGTGGTTGCAAATACAGGGAGTAAGGATGAAGATGGTTATATTCTGGTGAGAGGCACAAAGAACAAGTCCTCTGCTTTTCCTCCTCCTCAACCCCACAAAGGTGTTACCATGAGAAGGAAGAAAGAAAATTGTGGGTCTAAACTGAGGGGCCATGGGAGACCCTCTCTGCATAAAAGCGGGGAGAGGGATTGTAAGCGGGATATTGCAGAAGGGGTTCAAAAAACCCTTTTTGATTTGTGCTCAAAGAGCATTCCCTCATTGTGCAATTGAATATTATTTCTTGGAATATCAAGGGGAATATAATATGCATAAACAAGACCTCCTGAAGAACTTGGTCCGGGACCATAAGCCAAACATTTTGCTGATTGAAGAAACAAAAATGCAGATTGATAAGTTGGAAGCTTTGAAAAATCTATATTTTAAGGACTGTGGTTTTCATTGGGTTAGTTTTGAGGGAGCTTTAGGTGGCATTGCAACTTTTTGGAATGCCAGGATAATTAAAGCTTTCTCGATTATGGAAGGATTTAATCATGTGGAGACGAAGTTTGTTTGGATTAGGGATTCTTAATCTTGGGTTATTTCTAATGTGTATGCTCCTAATCTAAAGAGAGCCAGGAAGAAGTTATGGGATGATCTTGGGTGTCTTAGGCTTAATTTTTTGGATAGCCCCTGGCTTGTGATGGGAGATTTTAACACTCCTCTGTGAGATAATGAGAAAGTGGTTGGTTTGCAGGCCAATCCAGAGAGTCATCTAGATTTAAGATTGTTCATTGATGATAATGCTCTTATTGATGTTAAGATGACTGAAGCCAAATTTACTTGGTCCAACAGGCGTGTTGTTGTGGATAATATTCAAGTTAGACTGGATAGAGCTTTAACATCTGTGTCCTGGTTTGTGGATTTTGCTTCTTCCCTTTCCTCTATCATGAGATACGGGTCTGACCACTTCCCTATCTCTTTTGTTGTTGATAAGCTTGTGGGTAAGAAACATTTTCCTTTTTGGTTTGAAGCTATGTGGTTAAGGGATCCAAGGTTTATGGATTGTATTAAGAAATGGTGCTATGTGAACATTGATAGTCGTACGATGTTCAGAGTTGCCAAAAAGTTGACTTTTGTCAAAAGGAATCTCAAGAATTGGAGTAGAGAATCATTTGGTCATATTTTTGAATCCAAGAGCTTTGTTATTTAAAATCTTGATGGTATTCAGGATGCCATTCAGAAAAAGGGCTTATCGGAGGAACTTCAGTTGCAAGAGGATGGCCTTCTCACTTAGCTACATGATATTGTTGCTAAGGAGGAAGATTTTTGGAGGCAGAGATCTCGTGCAATTTGGTTGAAGTTTGGGGACCGCAACTCCAAGTTCTTTCATCTCACTTCCCTCAGGCATAAATCTTCTAATAGAATCTCCTCGGTTATGGTTGATGGCTTGCTATTGGAGGATGAGGAGGCTGGTCAGGGGATATAAACCCGCATGAAGTTTTAGAGCAACCTCCTTGGATGATGGCTGGTCTGTGAATTTAAAGAGTGGGAGTGCCTGGCTTGGATGC
This sequence comes from Sequoia sempervirens, assembly GCA_007258455.2. Taxonomy (NCBI): domain Eukaryota; kingdom Viridiplantae; phylum Streptophyta; class Pinopsida; order Cupressales; family Cupressaceae; genus Sequoia; species Sequoia sempervirens. Next base: position 40,756 of record VDFB02323272.1, on the reverse strand, counting down.
CACGGCTCTAAAAGCAATTGAGGACCTAATTGGCGACTACCGCGTCCTGACGCAGCCTGGAAAAGGAAAGGGACCGTGGTTTTTCTTGAGGGAAATAGCGTCCCTAGGCTGACGATTTTTTCTTATTCTTTTTCGCCAGCGATTTGTTTCGGTAAAGGATGGCATTGATGCCAACGGCGACTTTTATCTAAAGACAATGATACACTGGCACAATAGACTGGCCCATTCAATTGGGATCCTCGACTTACAACCGCACAACTACTATTCTATTAATGCTTCTAAGAAGTCAGGCTTCTTCCTGAAATTGGACCTCGTTAAAGCTTATAATAGTGTTAACTGGAGATTTTTGTTGGAGGTGTTGGATCGCTTTGGTTTTTGTCGAAAGTTTCTTCATCTTGTTGATCAACTCATCTCTACTTCGTCTTTTGCTGTGTTGGTGAATGGTTTTCCTTCCCCTTTTTTCTGGAGCTCGCTTGGGTTGAGATAGGGATATCTTATATCTCAATTTCTCTTCATTCTGATGGTGGAGGCTCTTGGAAGAATTATTCAGAAGGCTTTATCAGTCAGGTCATTGAAGGGCCTCTCTCCTTCTTCTAGATGTGATCTTGTTACCCATCAGCAATTTTTTGATGACACTATTATGATGGGAGAATCTTTTGTTCGTGAAGTCAGATCTGTTAAGGGGTTGATTGAGGCGTACAAGAAGGCATCTAGTCAAAGGATTAATCTTCCTAAGAGCCATTTTTTTTCCTTAACACCCCTAAAGCTCTATAGTTGAAGCTTGCCAAGATTCTATCGTGCAATAGGGGTGATCTCCCATCCACTTATTTGGGGCTACCTTTGTGTATCTCTAAGATCTCAGAGTCCTTCTAGTTGGGTCTATTGGGTAAATTTAGTAGAAATTTGGTGCGTTGGAAAGGAGCACTTCTCAGCCAGGCGGGAAAGATTCAGCTCATTTCTTCCACTCTTCAAAATCTACCACTGTATGCTATGAGTCTCTTTAGAATTCCTGTTAATTTTGAAGAGAAAATGGAACAAATAATGAGAAGATTCTTATGGTCGGGTGTTGAAACCAAAGCCAAAATTCCTCTTGTGGCTTGGGATTTGGTGTGTAGACTGAAGAAGTGGGGTGGGCTTGGCATAAAAAATTTAAAAGCTTTCAATAAGGCTCTCTTGTCGAAGAATGTTTGGAGGCTCCTTAATGGGGAAGTGGGGTGGGCCTCTCTGGCCAATAACAAATACCTTCATGGAATTGGGAGACCCTAGAATTTGTTGAACTTTGATGATGTTCCCTTTGGTTCTTGCTTTTCGAGGAATATTGTTCCTTGTAGGGACTTGATTGCTAATGGTGTTAAATGGTTGTTGGCTGATGGTACCAGAATTCTCTTTTGGGAGGATGCTTGGTATGACTTGAAACCTTTAATGAATCTTGCTTGGGCTCCCCCCATTTTTCTTATGTGCAAACACTTCTTTGGAACTAGGGTGGCAAACTATTTTCAAAACGGGGAGTGGAAAAAATTCCAGGACCGGGATCCATCATTGAAGGTTCTGAAGGACTTCTTGTGCAATGTCCATATCCCCATTTTTCTGAGGATAGATAGGGTTGTCTGGGCCCCCTGTGATAATGGTAATTTCTTGGTGGATTTTTCCCTTGTTAATTCGATGGATAAGCCTAATTCTCTTCCCTTCTAGGGGACGTTATGGAACAAGAAGCTGATTCCCAAAGTGAATGTCTTCTTCTGGCTACTTATGTAAGGTAAAGTCTTAACGTAGGACAACCTTTGTAAAAGGGGATTTTCTATTCCTAATAGATGTGCTCTTTGTGAAGTTGATGCTGAGAGTGCTTATCACATCTTTCTTGGGTGTGATTTTTCTTCTTTTCTTTGGAGTAAATTTCTTGGTCTTTGGAATCTGGATTGGGTCTTCCCAGACTCCCTTGATAAATTTGTTGACCAGTGGAAGTGCCCCTCCACCTCCCCTATTCTCCATTGGATTTGGGATCTTCTAGCCCCGCATATTGCATGGGGGTTATGGAAAGAACAAAACAACAATTTTTTTTCATGATTCTAAGCTAAAAGTTGGTAGTCTTTTCATCAAGATTCGATGGGCGATTATGGAAAATTTCTCTTATATATTCTGAATCATCTTGGTGTGCCCTTGTTGCTTGTCTAGCTGGTTATGATCTCTTGGTGATTGCTAACTAGAAGGTAACTTCTATTCCTACTATGAATCCTAAGTCCAATTTAAATGCTAGATTGAGCACTAAGTGGCAACCACCTTCTTTAGGGTGGGTTAAAGTTAATTTTGATGGGGCAGCAAAAGGGTAACCCTTGGCTTGCAGGATGTGGGGGGGTGTTGAGAAATGAAGATGGCATACTCCTAGGCATGGTGGCACTCCCATTGGGAAATCAGACAAATCACTGTGTTGAGGTGGAGGTTGTGTTTATAAGCATTAAATATGTTGTGGACAAAGGCTACTCCAAAATATGGGTCGAAGGTGATTCTTTAAATATCATCAATTATTTGTGTGGCATTCACTAGCCTAGCTAGAACGTGGATCAACTTATAAAAGATACTATAATCATGTTACGATCTTGTGAAGAGATCTGTGTATCTCACATTTACTGAGAAGGAAACTCGTTGGTAGATTTTTTTGCCAACGAGACTGCTAGTTTAAATAAGTTTCATGCACGGGAGGAGGGCTTGATCCTTCCTGAGAAAGATAGGAGCTTATTGAGAAATGATGGTGTGGGATAAGTTGATGTGGTGGTAGCATTTAATTTCTAGTACCATCCCCTGACTCACATGCTTTGTGGGTTTCATCTGGATTTTTGGTATTCAGTTGAGTAATTTTCGCAAGGGTTTTCTTCTTTTGGTGTTGGAAGAAATGGGTGGCGATAGAAGAAAAATCGTGCCACATTGCTGTGCAGGCCTTAGGAAGAAAAAGAAGCTATGGAATATCCTTCTCATGGGAATTTCACACCTTTTTTAGAAAGGCTGCATGGGCATGATCCTAATACCTCGACAAAAAAATTGTGTCATGCTGGCATAATCGCAAGCTTCAGGTAAAGGGTCTGGAAGTGGAGGTGAATGAGGAGTTGGTTGCTACTATAGCTAGGATGCTGATGGTTGGTCATAAGTCTTACAAGGACAAGAAGAGCAATGAGGAAGCGATGACCCAATTCTTCAAAGATGACGAGTGGAAGAAATTGGTTAAAATGGAAAGTTGGGGTTACGAGCGCAAATCCCTTAAGAAGATTTGGGAGAATGTTGCTGAGGTGTTAATGCGCTATGTGACTTTGGAAGGTAGGTTTACTACTATCCTCGGTCACCACTTCATGCTTCTAAACCATTTTAGGCATGGTTTGTTCATCTCTTTTCCGTTTTTTCTATTATTGTTGATGGAGGTTTATGTTTACGCTCATTTAAAGAATAGGAGGGCCCCCGTCCTCCATGAAGGTCTCATTATTTTAATCATGGAGCATGTTAAAGCTCTTCTCCCAAACCCTACTATTAATAGTAAGGAGAAGATTAGGAGTGATATTTCTAGTTCATCTAGCTCAGATACTAGCATTGCAGATGAAGAGGAATGGAATGAAGAGGAAGATGTTTCGCCGGCCCCCACAAATACTTCCTCGAAAAAGAGGAAGATGGGTAGCATTAAAAGCAACTGGGCAGCCAAGCACCTTATTATTTCTAACATTGAGGACATGGAGAGGGCTCAGATGAGTCCCCTCCCAGGAATGTGGAGTTGGCTGTTGGCCAGGGAGAAGCCGAAGGTGGAGGTAATGAGGAGGGTTTGTAAGATAATGCTCCAGGTATGGAGGACAAGGATAAGCTGAGGAGGTCGTCCAAGCACATTGCCAATTTGAAAAATGAGGCCTCAAAAGTTCCAACAAAGGTCCCCAAAATGATATGTGAGGGGAAGGCTTCTGGCGAGAAGGAAGTGGAAATTGATGACTCCCCGATTCAGGACTCGCCCAATGTGGAGTTGGGAGAAGAGAATAAGGGACAAGATGAGGAGGATATTGAGAAGAAGAGTGCTAAACCAGTGCCTCTAAAGGTAAATCCCCTTTTTGAGGACTTTCTTATCTCGATGATAATTCTACCTCAATGTTTGAGTTTCTAGAAATGGCTAGGGCTGGGGTCACTGGAAATTTTAAGTTAGCTAAATGGACTCTTCAGGAGTTTAATAAGGTTAACATTAAAATAAGGGGTTTGAAGGAGAACTTGAAGAATGCTTTGAAAGGTTCGGTGTCAGACGTTCTGATTGACATAATTGTGGACCTTGAGGGTTCTTTCCATGATTTCAAATCTTTGTGTGAAGAACAATTGGCTAATTTAGAAGCCAAGGTATTGGGAATGAATGCGGACACAAAGAAGCTTCTTCATGTGTGTCACATTTTAGTGAAGAATACTGTGGACTCTTTTGAAGTCTTATTCCAAAAGATAAGTGAGCTCAGGGAGGACCAAGTGTATTTTTTTAAGTTAATGGAGAAAGAGCATTCGACCAAAGGAAAAGGTAAAAAAGGTGCAAAAGATGATGGTAAAGGAGCCGCTCTTAGAGGGTCTGCTGAATGGAAAAAGTCATTTGAGGCTGAGAAGAAGGAGCCACTGGACATGATTGAAATGCATAGAATCCAAGAGCTTGAGTTGGCCAACACCTTGAGCAATATGAATTAGTGTTCGACTCTCTTTTTGTTTGATGTCTGTTTCCTACTAGGTCTCAGTTTATTTCCTGTTGTTTTGCTATTTTGATGCTGTTGGGTGTTGCTGTTAGTTTACCGTTTTATCTCTTGTACAACACCCCTTTTTTGTCTTGTTTTTTGGTTCTTGATATGCTGCTGGTATCTTACTGAAGTAGATTTTTAGTAGCATTTTGTTTCTCAAGTTGTAAAGGGTTTTGGGTCCCTTCAAAACCTCTTTTTCCTATATAATCAAAACAACCCAATTTGGTTTTGAAATTTTACCAAAATGAAAACCAATTTACCTAGATTATGCAGTGTTTTAGAAAATGTAAACGATTGTCCTACAAATATAATGATTATAATATTGAAATGCAACAATTTTTCACAAATTTGCAATGAGATAGGAAAAGTAACACTTTCTTTTCAAATGTAACACTAATTTTTACAATTGAACAAACCAAATTAGAAATTAGACAAGAAAAACAAATAGAGAGCACAAGAACAACAATTTGAGCCAAATTTGAGCAAAAAAGAACTAGACATAGGCGCCCAGGGTGTCTATGTCCCAGCTAGGGTTTTTGGATTTTCAAATTTTGACTATCTTTATTATTGTCTACGGTTCTCATATCTGTGTGCAAGAAGGTCTGACAGTGAATATTTTTCCAATTTTTGATAGTTTTATGATTGTGAACTTGAAAATGCAAGTGTGCAACAATGTTGAAAATGCTTGAATAGTAAATGCCAATTTTGAATGAATTTTTCAGATCTAGTATGAACTAATTGACTAATTTCAAGATGCAAAATTTCGAAAAAGATGATTTGATGCGATTTTTAAAGAAAACAATGCAATTTTCCCTTTTTTTGACCTAAATGAAATATGCAATTTGAATGCAATGAATAATTTCATAATTTTATAATCTAATGTATGCAATTTGAATGTATATATGATCTAATATGATTGAGACAACCCTATTGCAACTTACAATGCAATATGATATGCATTTTTTTGGGTTTTTATGACTTTTTATGATGCAAAAATGAAACCCTAAATGCAATGTAATGCAAAACCTAGATCTAGGGTGACTTATTGTAGATTTTAGAAGGTTTATTATGTTAAAATATTAGGTTCACCAAAATGAAATGTAGAAAAATGGAATCCGTAAGTTTAATGTCCAAAACCTAGGGTCAATTCCACATTTTCTAGGATTTCATTAGGATGCAAATCCAAAAGGCAATTAGATTGACTTTCAACCATAAAGGTGAATGAATTCAACTTGGATATGATCCTTTTGAGTCTTGCAAATGGATTGGAATTTAATTGCCCCAAATAAACCTATTCAACTATGTGCCCTATATTGAAATGCAAGATTCTGCTAACTGGAAAGCTATAATAGAAATTTAGACAACAAATGTGAGAAATGAAGAGTCCTATGTACTTGTCCTACAAATTTGAAGTTGATTTTGGAGGACATAGATGCCTAGAGTGTGAGTGTCCTTGTAAGCATTTTTTGAAGTTGAAAGTTTGAACCTGTAATACTTTTTTCCCCTCCATTTCTATCCCTACAATCTTCCATATTTAGATCTGAACCTATGTCAAATTTGCAAAAGAGATAGCAGGGGTAGCTATATAGGAGTTTTCCTCAATCAAACCCCTATTTTGATATTTCTACCTCCATAATAGCTAATGGAAATGATTGATAATAGTGTGTGTTGTTGGCCTCCTCCAATGGTTCAATAACTAAGCCCTTAAAGCTATAAATTAGAGATTGGATATATGCACTAAGTAGTTATCTCGCTCATCATAAAGGTTCATTTCATTATCAATCCAGGGACATGAACGTGAATCTAATGGATGTCATTTTTGCAACATGAGAGAATATCTCACCATAATCAACACCCTCTACTTGAGAGTAACCTTTCACAACCAACCTTGCTTTGTACTTCTCAATACCTCAATCTGAACCAATCTTCTTCTTGAACACCCACTTGCAACCAACAGGTTCTCGTCCTGCAAGCAATGGTACAAGATCCCATGTATCATTCTTTTTCAAAGATGCCATTTCTTCATCCATAACAATATTCTAGGATTTTGCATCATTCATACCTAAGGCCTCTTCTACAGATTTGGGTTCATCCATGTTAGTATTCAAATAAAAAAGACATCTCCAATCATTAGGTGTATACCTTTCAAGTGGTTGTCTATGCCTTGTAGACCAACAGACATGCTAAGTTGGAGGTTCTTTCTCCTCTTTTGAATATCCAAAGATAGATGAGCTCTCCTCAACTTCTTGTATATCCTTGGGCCTTGATTCAAATTTCTTAGGTGTAGAAGGAAATTGAATCACATATTCTTGTTTACTTTGTTTTGGTTGCAATGTAACAAAAGAAGGCTTAGTTTCTCTAAAAATAACACTTCTACTATATATTACCTTTTGTGCAATAGGTTTCCAAAGCTTGTATCCTTTCACACCATAACTATATCCGATGAAGATACATTTCACAACCTTGTTCTCCAACTTTGTTCACTTCTCCTTTGGCACATGTGCATATGCTTCACAACCAAAAACTCTAAGATGTCTTAATGAAGGCGTGTGACCTGACCATGCCTTTATAGGTGTCTTATCAACAAGAGCCGATTTAGGAGACCTATTAATCAGGTAATAGGAAATGGCAACAACTTCAACCCAAAACCTTTGTTCTAGGCCAACACCACTCAACATACTCCTATCCTTCTCCATCAGTGTCCTATTCATTCTGTTTGCAACTCCATTTTGTTGTGGAGAATACAAAGTTATCTTCTATTTATGAATGCCACAATCTTTATAGAATCTATCAAAATCATTAGAGCAAAATTCACCGCCATGATCAGTCCTCAAACATTTTATTTTCTTTCCAATATGCAACTCAACCATTGCTTTGAATTCTTTAAATCAATTGAAAACTTCAAATTTACTCTTTAGAAAATATACCCATGTCCTTCTACTATAGTCATCAATAAATGAAACATAATAAATGTATTTACCAATCAAAGGAACATCTACAAGACCAAACGGATCATAATGAATAAGATCCAATACACCACAAGATTTATGAGAACTCAAGTAAAACTAAACGCGGTTGTGTTTGAACCATAAATGCAATGCTCCCAAAAATAAAATTCAAGATTACAATTAGACAAACCTTCAACAAGGTTTTTATTTTTCAAGGTCCTTAGACCCTTTTCTCCAATGTGGCCAAGTCTCTGGTGCCATAACATAGTTTTCTCTACAAGTAACTTTGTTTTAAAAGAAATAGTACCCTTGGGTACCCAAAAACCATGACCATCTGCTGAAGGTGAAACCCGCACCTCTTCCACAGGTTTTCTTTTCATAGAAGTACTATTGCAGTCAACAGTGCATGCATCCAACTTATACAATGTGTCATATCTCACACCTCTTGCAATCACTGTAGCACCTCTAACCATCTTGCATCATGCATAAAAAAAAACTACCTACACACTCACATCTATTAGTTTGCTTACAGATAACAGATTTCGTGCTAATCCAAGGATATGTAACACACCATTTATCCTTTTTATTCTACCATCAAGAAACTTGATTTTAACTTTACCATGGCCAACAATGTCTAAATGAGAATCATCACCCAAGTACACCTTACCGCCATCAAATTCTTCATAGTTAGAAAACCAATCTTTATTAAAGGCCATATGGAAAGATGCACCTGAGTCAATTAACCATTCATCATTACCTACACGAGTTGCCAAAGCTGCAATCAATGCGTCATCATTTTCCTTCTTGGACTTAGAATCAGAATCAAATTTCTTCTTTTTCTTCTTGTTTTCTTCTTTGCATTCCTTACGAACATGTCCAGGCTTACCCCAGTTCTAGCAAATAACTTTGGACTTTCTAGGAGATTTAGATCTCCCCCTAGACTTGGATTTGTCACACTTCTCATTCTTCTTGCGTTTTCCTTAGGTCTTCCACGAGCATAAAAAGGCTTCCTTGGCAGTGATGGATACCTTCCTCCTCATCTCTTCAGAAAGAAAAGAACCCACCACATCTCTAGTCTTCAAAATTACAGAAGTACTCCCAATAGCCATAACAAGAGAATCCCACAAATCAGGAAAAGAACAAAGCAAGATCTGACATTTCTCCTTCTCATCCATTTTGACACCAACTAATGCCAACTGAGCCACTAGCATATTGAATTCTTCTAGGTGATCTATGATTCCTCCACCCTCTTCCATTCTCAAGGAATACAACTTCTTCCTCAAGAAAATCTTATTCACTAAAGATTTGGCTTGATACATATCAGCAAGCTTCTTCCATAGTTTTTGTACAAAGGTCTCCTCATGGAAATTAATTAAAACAGAGTCTGCCAAACACAATATGATTAGACCCTTGGATTTATGGTTCATAACATCATATTGAGTAGCTTGAGAAGGAGTTGCAGGCCTTGAAACATTCTCATCAACAACATCCCACAGATTTTGATCTATTAATAGATCCTCCATCTTTAGCTTCCACATTTCAAAATTATTTCTAGAAAATTTATCCACCTGGGTAAATGCAAGAAGATGAGTCAACGAAATGTGGAATTTTTTGCCTTAGGCAAAAAAATGAAATTGATTTGCAAAAAAGGGATCCCACTTTTTAACAAACAGGACCCCGTTTTTAAAAAACGGGATCCCATTTAGCTTCGGGATCCCGAGCCTAAATTCTAAATGAGATCTCGTCTTGAAAATTTTTCAAAAATGGAAATTTCTAAAAATCGCAAGTTTTCAAAATGGGATCCCTTTTTGAAAACTTTCAATTTTTGGAAAATTTTAAATTTTGAAAAATTTCCATTTTTGGAAAGTTTTCAAAACGGGATCCTATTTTGAAAACTTTTCGCTTTTGGCAATTTTCAAAACTGGATCCCGTTTAGAACCATAAAAAAAATATTTTTATGAAATGGGATCTCGTTTTTTAAAATATATGAAATTTTGGTTTGGGTTTTGGCTTTTTTGGTTCGGGAAATGGCTTGGGGAGAACCTAAGCTTTGGACCTAGTTTGACTTGCAACTTGAAGGTCATGTTAATGTCACAGGAAAATAGTGACTTTGGACATATGTCTGAAGACCTATTTTGCATAATTTTTTTACGAAATTAAAACCCATTATAGATGAGACAATGCAGATTCCAAATATGTATTTTTTTTACAATTTGATTAGTTTTTCTATTTTTCAATTAATTTCTAATGAAACTGGTCCATAAACTTGAATTATCAGGGTTTTTTAGTATTTTAATAACTTTTTATTAAAATATTTTTTTGTAAAATGAATTGCACCAAAACGTACTTCAGACAATTCTTTTCAATTTGAAAAAAAATTCAAAAAATGATAAGTTTAGGTCATCTTATGCATGATGTACACAATTTTTTAAAACAACAAATATGGCCAATAAAAATTAACAAAAAATAATATTCAATAAAAAATTACAAAAAAAAAAAATCGAAAACGTGCTTCAGTGAGTTACAAATATTTTCCCAAAAGGATTTAGAAAAATATGATTTTTTAGGTCAAAATATGGATGATGTACATGTGCGTGGTATGGTAAAAAAAAAGTGACTTTTAAATAGTGATTTTTAGAAATGCCTATTGAAAAGCAATTTTTATCATCTGGGTATTAAAATAAATTACATATTTGGAAACTAGACTTCAAATACTACATTTTATGATTTGACTCTTTTAAAGATTCCATCTCTAAGTGCTTCAAATTTTAAGGTCAAATGTGACAAATTCTGAAAATCAGGGAAAACACTTCCACTTTTCGGCCAAAAAGTGGACTCAACTTCTTGCACACACCCACCTCTATTCTCCCTGATGAGCTTTCCATATGAAAATTTCTGCAACAAGATCACAAAGTATCTTCTGCACAAGCTCCCACTCAAACCTGGATTAGTCCAAAAAACCCAACAACCCACAATTGAAACCAAAGGTGATCAAGCTTTGATACCACTTGTAAGGAAGCAAAGGTAGCAGGACAACTTCCTACACTAATTTTGAGAGGAGAATAATGCAAAAATTTATAGATCTTTAACAGTTACAAAAACTTAAACAAAAATAAACATAAATATCATGCATACCATGACATAGTGATTTAGGAAAACCCTTTGGAGAGAAAAACCCCACACTCCAAAAGTTGCCCAATAGATTATTCAGTAAATCACAAAGATTACAATATACTTGTAGAGTAAGCTTCTCATAGGAGTATCACCACTCAGAAATCCAGAGACAACACGACTGCTATCAGACTCTTAGAATACATCACCGTCTCTCTCTACCACAACTGTAATACAACTCCCTCATAAAATAGGATTACATTCTAGGGAAAGATAGGCCAACAAAATATCCATCATTAGATCTTAAACCTAATAATTGACGGTCTAGATTTACAATGTATCATTTATCTAATGTATGTCAACCATTTTAGAAGTTTCCTAAAAAAGTTAACAAAAAATTGTTCACACGCATCCCACTCTCCCCCTTGTTGCCATTGTATATTACACCTATCAGTGTAACTAGTATATATATATATATCAATAATAACCATTGTATAATTGCAAGGTTGAGACACATTTTCCCAACAGTTGGGTGGTTGAGTTAGTTTTGGTAGGAAGTTACTCCCTCTTTAAAAAATCTTCCTTCATGGAGTGGAGGGGGGTTGCTTGATCATTTTTGCTTCTTTGTGATTCTGTTGGAGTTTCTTTGAGGAGAGAGAGAGGGAGTGTGAAGAAGAAAAGGATGAAAGGAAGGCGAGGGCTTGAAGGAAGGAGTTCTCAACCAATGTTTCTTCCATTAGTGGATAGTGCATTTTTGCGGTAGGATGCCTTTATTTCTAATTGATTCAATGTAAGTGTTGAATGTGCTTGTTCTTGGGGATTTTTTTGGGTTTTTTTTTGTGAATATTTGAGTTATTTTGTTTGTGTTTATTCTCTTTATGTGGTTAGTAGGGGAGTTGACACCCTCTTGCGAAGAGGCTTATTTTGGTCCTCCAAGTGCAAGGGGTTGAGTGGGTGCGACTCCCTCTAAGGGGCATTCTTTCAGGGTATGAGTGGATGTGGTTGTGGTGTTGCAGTGTGACAAATGGAGGCATGTTGAGGAGATTTGGGACATTTTTATACATATATTCTTCCTTATTAGATAGAGGCCCTACTCCCCCTATGTGGACTTCTTTTAGGAAATCCAATGTGTTAGTAATGTAATTTTGGGAGTTTTGTAATTGTTTAATATGTGAGCCAAATATGTGCATGTGTGTATTATATGTGTAAAAGTGATCTTATTGTGTTGTGAAGAGTTACCCAAGTGGCTAAATGTTCCCCAAGCTCGGTGATGGGTTGTCTCACAACCCTATGATTGGGTGAAGAGCCCATTGGCTTGTTGTTGTTTTTCCTCCTTGTTTATTTTCAGGTTCTTGAATGGAGATTGAAGATGCTTTTTGGGGTGGATCAAGTTATTTTAAAATAAAAGAATATTATTTTCATATTTTAATTTTGTTAAGCAATTTGTACATAGATCACTTGCAAAGTTGTATATCGAACATATGTGCAAGGAGTAAACTTATTTGTTCCTTGGAAAAGAAAAGATTGTTTTGTTTGGACTATTTGGTTATCAAGAAAAGTTTTGAACTCATTGGGTACATTACTTATGCTAAATGATTGTGTGGATTATTGTTAGAAAGAAAAAAAATTAAGTTTTAATAGTTGATATTATATGTGTTTCCTTACAAATTGTTAGAAAATGTTGAGGAAGTTGAACTAATCTATAGAACATACATGAGTAAATGTTTCTTGTATTTTTATGGTTCAATGTAAAAAGTAAATTAGAACATTGTTAGAGAACTTAGGTATACATGTATAAATGGAAACTATGGTTTAGACTAGATAAATATATCACAATATGATTTGAAATACTCTTGCTTGAATGATAGGATATTAAAAGAAAAACTATAAACGTGAACTTTGATAACAATTTTGATTGGATAGTCAATATTAGCAAGTGAATTTAAACAAATAAATCAACCAAATTATTATTACATATAAGTCTATATATTACTATAACATAGGGCAAAAAGTATGTTTGAAAATATACCATTATATAAACATTAAAATTTGGTGACAAATACTTTTAGAATATGTGATAAAGATCATTAAAACTTGTGATAAATAATACTAGTAAAATTTGTGGAATAGAATACTAAATCTATGAAAAATAATTCATAAAGTCATAATATTTAATATTTAATGAAACCGTATTTAAAATGAATAAATCTAATTAAAATAAAACTATAAATTCTACTTTCTTTTGTTTGAGAAGGGAGGGGCGGCCTGGGTGGTCAGACCATGGCCACCACCATGAGCTCAGCACCCCAATGGGGAGGGGCTGCAACTCCCCCTTAACTTCAACATTTTCTTTAAAAAAAATCATTCAATACACTGGTTTTAAAAATAACAAAACTCCCAATTTAATATTAATTTTACAAGTGTCGCAGTGAGTTTGTGCAGGCAATCGAATAGATTTCTCTAGAAAACTTTAAACTATTTCAAAACAAAAAAAAAATCAAACTAAAACCAATTAATACTTCGCTCTTAAGTAAAAGTTATATCTCTGAAAAATTCGTGAATTAAATCTACAATAGAATTTATATAGATAGTTTTAAAAGAACACTGATTACATTGCAATGTAGTTAATAGCAACCAGAGAAGTGGGAATAAATCCTAAGCTATTTAACTCCATCTAAATTTTGCCATAATTTCTGTATGCAAGGTATTCAAACAGCCTCTAGAAACAATGTGATTTTAACCATCTCTCTTGAACCCTTCCCTACAACAACAATATTTAAAATACTTTAATTTTTAAAAATGAAGAAGAGAAATCTGAATTCAACTATTCTTGAAAGCACAAAAGAGAGTTAATTGAAAATTTAAAGAAATCAATTTAGTTACTAGTTAGTAGAAGTTAGTTTTTATTTAGGAATCTTTAAATTAAATCTAATTAAATTTGTTAGCATTTGAAGAAGAAAATTTTAGATATAAAATCTATTAAGAGTTTGTTTAATTAGAAATTTATCCATTAATTTAATTTCTTTAGAAAACATAATTAAACTCTTGCCAAATCTTATAAAGATAAAATATATATTTGAGCTTGAATTAAATGATCAAATTTAGATTGGATTTAACATTAAAACCTTGAACTCCTCTTAATGGTTGTGAAAAAACATTTAAACCCTTGCTAATTTTATGCTAGACAAATAAGTTTGGAGTTAAAATTGAATCTTAAATTCATCTCAATGGTTTTATCAAGTAGGTAGATTTAATTCCATAGAGAAATTTAGGAAACTTCTTAAACTTGGAATGGGTAAAGAGTCCTTTCAAATTCGATGGGAGTCGAAAGCCATCCTAGACAAAGAAATGATTAACTCATTAAACCATTGATAGAGAATATTTAGACAATCAAGTACTGGAAATTTTATTTATTTATCTTAAATAAACATTATGATTAAAGAACTTAGAAATAATGGATTTGAATTAAAAATAGAGTAAGTAATTTACTCTAAAATATAGATAAGAATCTACTACATAGACCAACAAGAAATGTCAACTATTAGTTTAGATTTTGAAAATCAAGTTTAGCATATTATTTAAACTTTGATAGAATCAAGTAAATTCTTATAGTATATTTATTTATTGGGGAATTGTGGAAACTACTTTCATGTACTTCTAATTGTATCGAAGCATGATTGTTTTATGTAAAATTGTTTAGTGTAACTTAGTTATTCCATTTCAAACTCATTTTATTTAAGTCATATTGTACAATACCATTTCTCTTCTAGTTAAATTAGGGAAATAAATGTAGATAGAGAAGGGAAATTTGTGTTTAATTGTAGCCTATCAAACTCATCAACTTAAAAGGGTGATTGATTACTATACCTTAGATTCCCAAGGAAAAGATTCAAAATATCCCCATTTGAAACACTGAGAGAAAAATGCAAACTAGGACCCTTCCTAAGATGGTTTAAATAATACAATGACATTGTAAACTTGATATCATTGATTGTAAGTTAATTATGAAACTTAAACTTAGTAGAAATAGAAAGTTAAAAAAATGGTAGTTGTGTATGGTTTAGGTTGAGTAAATTTTAGGGCATGACACATTGCTATATCAAAAAGGTTTCTCTCCACATCTAAACATAATTAAGAATTCAACATACCCATTTCATCATAACACAACTAATTTTCCTTATTTTTACTTCTTTTACTTCTATCTCTTCATGTTCTTCCATGATTTTTTGTCTTCTACCTAATTTTACTTTTATCATTCTTCTTTCACAATATCACTAATGTATATTTTACATGAATTACCTCTCAAGGGGGAATCAACTTCTCACCATCCAATCTTTCATTATTTCCTACACATGATTGGGATATATCATCAATTTCTTTATATCTTTTCAAAATCCACTTCATCAATATTTGGATTTTAATTAATTAAATGATCATATACCATTATCTCAAAGAGGGGGAAATGTAGATACTAAAATAATATTAACCAGGTTTTCCATAATTATTTCATCACCTATCATCAATTCTTTACTATACATTTATCACCTAGTATATGACCATTTAATTAATAAAAATACACTTCACCTAGTTAACTACCTAGTTCATCTAGTCACTCAAGCATGCTCTTAGTTCTAATCATCAATAAATCCACTTGACTCACCTTGTACTCAATTAACTATCGCATAGAAATACTCAAATCCCTCTAACTCCCCCATGCATTAAGTTAGCTAATTTATGCAAAAATTTAACTCATCAATCAATTTGAGTGAGGAAATAATTATTATTTTAGTTAAAAATAAAAATAATATGAAAATATTCTATAATTTCCACCTCTCCTCATCAACTACCCTAATCTTTGATCAAAATTGAGATCCAAGATTGAATATCGAGTGTTCATTTGATTCTTCTAAATATCTATAAATCAAACCTCTGATTCATCATTTTGATATCACAATTTTATGCATCTATACTTTATCAATTTTATCATCCAAGGAATGCAATTGTTGAATGCTAAAAAATGAGCTCCCAGATTCATCATGAGAGTATCTCCAAATGGCTCTTTATCTAAGGTTTACATAAGTAGTTTAAATTATTTAAATTTTCTAATTTTAATATTTATTTTTTTATATATTTTCAATGCATTCAATCACATTGATCATACTAGCTAGGTTAATGAGTACTCCATTGATGGGTTTCCCATTTAAATCAATGATAATTTATAGCGGTCAATTATATATATCCTTAGGAATGTCAATAGATGAAAAGGAAATAGTGTGTTTGGGGATATATCACACTTGAGCTAGTCAGGGGTGGGAATCCACTATCCCCACCATACTCAAGAAGGGAGAAGATGACATTTTAATGTCAACCTCCTATACAAGTGAGGTAGGAGTAAGGTTTGTGAAATTAGAAGAGTGTTAAGAGACTGGCTTGGTACATATTTGAAGGTTTTGGTTGGGCTTTATGATAGACTTGTTACTTTTCTCCCACTACCATACTATTTGATTCTAGAATCAACATGGCATCACACTACTTTCTTAATATACAAACATCTCTTGTGTAATACTCAAAGCACTCTACCATAAACACAACTAAGGACATGACACACATTCCAAATTTTGACCACATACACTTGACTAACTCACAAAAGTTTATTTCCAATGGATGTATAATTCATGAAAAAACACAACATTTGACCAATAAATTATAATTTTAGTTTGATAAATACAATATTTTGACAATCATGGTTAGAGTTCAAAAATAGATGAAATCAAGACAAATTGAGATGGACTGATTAGCTCTACTAATATGTTTATAATCTAAAACATATTCAGGTCACATATTATGCAAATTAAATATATCAAACGAGATTGATAGAATCTAATGAAACCTTCATCTAACATACTAAAGAGTATCAACCTTTCATTACTCCAAGTATTTCGGAAAGTACTATTCTCATTGTTTATCTATAAGCTATCATTGAGGAATTCCTACTTAATCAATGGTATGGATGAACGTCTCTTACCCTCTTTTCCTTTGCTTCATCTCATAGCGTGATTAGCAACCCACCAGGTTCCCATAGCCCATACCCACTAGAAACCTACAAATCTAGATAGTCCATTAGTTTCACCATCAAGATAAAATATTATTAATAATTTCAAAGTAGTTATGGAAGGACACATGACCTAAGAGACAGGCCTATGCCTTAGGGGCTCATCCATGATGGCCTTGTCTACATAACGAAATCAGAGGCTTCGTAGTTCACCTTCTAGGACTTCAACACAAATTAGGTTGGTGAATAACCATATTTATCATCTAAATTTAATTCACAACTAATCGGACAATAGTTCGATCAATACATAAAATAGATAATAAAGGTTAATTTATGAGGGCTCCTCTTAGTATATAGTGAAATGATAGAAAATAGCTATAGAGGCATTTCTCCTATTATTAACACCTTCTATGTGTATCATATTATAATCAACCAAATTATATACTTATGATTCAATGCTAGACAATTTTATGTATGATGTCCATTAACTATAGGATAAGTGTAAAAATATATTTTATATCTCTTAGGTAGCCTTCAGTATGGATTTGTTATATAGTTTCTATGCAAGAGTTGTCATTTAACCTCTACCTAAAATAAATGTGGTAACTATTCTCAATGGTTTGAACCCAACCTTTATTCTCTTTGATTACCATCCCAAGACATAACTACCAAGTAGTCCTTAATAGAGAACATGTACACAACATTCAAATTTTAATGATAGGGTGTCTATAGAAAAGATGTCTACCTAGACAATTTAGGTCATGTCTAAATATAAGCATATCATTCTATTATAAAGGTTTATCACTTATAGTATTAATAAATCGGTATCTACATTCATAAGAAAATAAGAAAAATTACCTATACATATGCACTCCCTCAATTTCTTTCCACCATAGAACACCAATTGATTGAAAGAAGATCTATAAGATGTGACAATAATAAACATGAGCATATAATTAAATAGAATGGATCAATAGAATTTGGAAACCATAAGCATAGAATGGATCAATAGAAAGAAATATGCTTGAATGAATACACACACACACATCTAATTCTTAAGATATAAGAATCATAACTAGAATGAATATATATTTATATGTATAATGTTTTTAATACAAAGACAATAGATATTAATATTATAATCATTATGATCATTAATGATTAATGTTTGATATTAAAAACTTGATAAAATGTAACATTTTAACATAATTGATAACTAGATATAATCTAAGGCTCTAGGAAAATTCACCACCAACAATTCATCATGAGAAAATTCACAATTCACTACCAAAATTCATCCCATGTACAATTAGAAAATTTGATTTATGATAGTAAAAATGATTTTTTTTTCAATATATTTTATTTTATTCTAGTAAACCAATTATACACGATATCAGCCATCTATAATCAATTATACATATGACAACTATACAATAGTTGTATTGTTAGCTATACCCTACAAGTTGGTATTGTTAGAAACTTTGATTTATGATAATAAAAATGTTTTTTTTCAATATATTTTATTTTATTCTAGTAAACCAATTATACAACAATATCGGCCATCTATAATCAATTATACATATGACAACTATACAATCTAATAGTTGGTATTGTTAGCTATACCCTACAAGTTGGTATTGTTAGAAACTTTGATTTATGATAATAAAAATGAAAATTTTTTTCAATATATTTTATTTTATTCTAGTAAACCAATTATACAACAATATCAGCCATCTATAATCAATTATACATATGACAACTATACAATCTAATAGTTGGTATTGTTAGCTATACCCTACAAGTTGGTATTGTTAGAAACTTTGATTTATGATAATAAAAATGGTTTTTTTTTTCAATATATTTTATTTTATTCTAGTAAACCAATTATACAACAATATCAGCCATCTATAATCAATTATACATATGACAACTATACAATCTAATAGTTGGTATTGTTAGCTATACCCTACAAGTTAGTATTGTTAATGTGATGAATTTTTCACCATAGTGAAATTGTTGGTGGTGAGTTTTCCTTGAGGTGAATTTGTCATGGTGGTGAATTTTTCGATGGTAAATTGTTGATGGTGAATTTGCCTATTGAGCCATAATCTAAAATGATAATATTTAATATAAATGATAAATAAATAGAATGCAAATAATGATTAGATAAACAACAATTTTTAACTATGACAAGAGTTTATAACTTTTTCTCCCAGTGAATCCCAACAAGATGCCCTAGATTTTCTTTATAAAAAATAATTATACTTATGTTGCAAGCAAATACCATAAGATAAATATATATACTAAGCATTGTGTTGGTAGCCACAAGCTGCATCTACTTGTTCCATTACCTACTCTAAAATAGATAAGCCTTCACAGTGCTCTATCATATGGCATACGACAAATTCACTACCAACAATTCACCCACGAAAAATTCACCACCAACAATTCACCCCATGAAAATTCACCGCCATGACAAATTCATCACAAGTAAAATTCACCACCAACAATTAACTGCAACGGAAAATTAATTGCATTAATATTTTGTTAATTTTCCATGGCGGTGAATTTCATTGTTGAGGGTGATGGCAGTGAATTTTCCTAGAGCCCTATCATATACAACCTCCATTAAAACTACCAAACATTTTATCATAAATAGTTCATTCAAAGAACATACATAGAAAAATAATAGATAATTATAAAATTTCATGAAGCATAACAAAATCTAAACCCTTTTTCCCTCAAAACTAAAAGACTTAAAAGCACAAAATTAGAACCTACAATTCACAACACTAAACTAATAACATCAAATTATTATTCCATTGATGATTGATCTTATAAGAAGCAAAATATTATCTTGTGGCACCAGTGAGATCTGAAGTTCAAATGGAAATATTCTCACATAGTATAGGTATAACATAACAAAATGCACAAATCTAGATACATGACATTGAAAATTCTCAGTGATAAGATATAACATACAACTTCTTGTATAAGCAATCAATATTTAAATTTAGGTGCTCACCAAATCTATCTATTACCCAGCAATTAAGTCTGTAGATATTAGTTAAAAACTTAAAAGATATAAATTATAGCTTGCATTTTTCTTGTAGTAACAACAACAGTACATTTGAAGCAGTAAAGTATTATGCCATTGCATTTATCAACAACAAAAAGTTTGACTTAAAATTTGTAAGATGGAAACAGCTGATGTCATTGAAGTTGCAAGGAACAATTAGTATGTTGCTGAAGCTTAGACTCAAAATGCAAATCTTCTGGCATAGATTTTCCAAGATTAGATTATGAATGAATGCACAAACAGTTGCTTAACTCCCAGTGATAAATGACAAATGAATGTTTTCTCACAATGACAGTTCTATTATAAAAAGGAACATACCAAAACTACCCTTTACTTCAATTTCCTTTTGCAGGGACAAAACACAAATAAAAAAAAGTAAAGTGATCATTGAAACAACACAGAAATAGATAATAACAATGCACGAGTTCTAACATAGTTCATATTATTTCATTAGATGTAAAATAAAATAGATCATAGAAGACACAAAGAAAATAGAAGACGCAAGGGAGAATTAATGTTTTTTTTTTCAAACAAGACATTTGGAGTCTCCAAATAAGAACTAATAAATGAGAAAACAAAATAATGTTGAATACTCTGAATGCCTGAGAATTCAGTGCTTTAAACTTTTAAACTATGGCCTGGGCCTCGATCAGACAGGAATTTCATCCTAGAAATAAAAATATTAGATAGCTATAAACCTCCTTGAAATGGAGCGTTGATGTTTGATCAAGGCATGGACATATATTGTAAAAATAACCTCAGTAACAAAGAAAACTAAATAAACAAAAAAAAAATCCAAAACCTTCAATGAACTAATTTTATTATTTCACAGTCCAAAATATCTCTATGTGAAGAAACAAATAAGGATCTGTCATAATGTCATATATGAATACAACCACACAAAAAACACAGAACAAATGCATTCATTTAACAGATAACAACAAAACTGTTTTAGAGTGAAATAAAACACAACAAAGAGTGATCCGGCCATGTACATGTTCTCTTTTTTTTAAATGAAAATCATGGCAAGTGACTTACCTCAAGATTTTGCACAAATCGTATCATGGTAGAATAGATGGCAGAATTTGTGGGCATGCCTAAGCCACCCTTCTCTACAACACCAGTTGCCCTTGTCGTGTTTGCAGATGTGACTGAAGTTCCCACCAAGTAAAATGCGAGTACAATACAAATTAATATTATCCTCTCTTCTTGTTACCACCATGTGAAGGCCTGGCTTAAGTGTCACACACTAAGCTCTGACATTTTAGGTGAGTCACAAAAAATTTCCGTTTCCGTTTTCATAATGGCAAACAAAGGATGAAGTTTGTGTTTGAGCGATTTTCTCTAAAATAATGCTACCTTCAGTTGCCGGTCTAGTCCAACTACTCCTGGAACTTGCCCACTCTCTTCCCACGCATCTTCTAGTTACATGGGCGATAAACACCTGTTGGTCACCTCAAACACCACGCCCAGTCTCCAAAACACCGTCCTCACATGCCACAATCTAGTTTGCCTCTTCTCACACCCTTCCTCTACAATTTTCTGCCATAAAAGATGTTGTAATGGGTTTCATGGGTCCAGAATGGTACAATCACCCAATCTTCATCTTTGTCCTATGCCATGCACATTTAATATGGGTTGTCTCCTTGGTTGGGTTGTTGGTGTACGTCACCTGGAACTAGCGTGTTCGAAGTGCTTCCCAGTTGTAGAAAACCAACGTCCGCTTCACACAAGATTCAAAGCTCATGTGCTTTATTAAGAAAACCCCTCCGTTTCTTGTAGAAGCTCACATATCTGTCTGTTGTCTTCTTTATTCTTAATTCTCCCACCAACCACTACTACTTCGGACATATTTGTAAACAATACCAAAAGTTTCATTTTAAGTCATCCTTCTAAGATATTATGTTTATCCATTGTCTAATCTGAATGGATTCCTCTTTATAATCCAACACTACATAATAATAAGTATTAAACTTAACTAATACCAAATCATTGTAGAGAACAATCTATCCATTTGTATGATGTTAAAACATAAGTTTTTATTTTATAATTATTAAATGAAATTTGATAATTATACATGAAATTAATTTAGTTAAGATAATGATAATTTATATTATTAGTTTTTGAAGGAACTATAGGCACGCCTCTTCCTTAACAAGTTATTAATAACTTTGATCTAAATAAATGAGAACTCATATTTATTTATTTTTTAACTCTTCAAAATTAGTTTATTTGTTATATTTTTCATTTTATTCATTTATTTACTTGTCATATCTTAAATAAAATATAATTAAAATAATAAATTCAAACATATAAAATAATCTAGTAACAAATTCAAATAAATAATGTATTTTTAATATATTATATTATTAATTTAACAAAATATTATAATATTATAATACATATACTATATGTAACATATATAATGTATAATATATAATTTTAACATCGTATTATAATATATATACAATATAATATGCAACATATGTAACATCTAATATATAATATAATATATTAAATAATATTATTATAATTTTATATTTTAATTTTAAATTATGTAATATATTATTTTTTAAATAATTTAATGTATTATATTATTAAATATTTTTATAATATATTATATTAAAAATTTACATCTAATATATTAAATTAATTTTGTTAAGAAATACTTCTAGGCTATTATTATTTATTTAAGAAATAAATGACTCATTCTAAAAAAGACATTTAAATCAACACTAATTTGATTGTTAAAATAAAAAACAAATTATTGATTGTTTAGAATTACTCTCTCATTTCTTTAAAATAATGATATGTAACAATTAAGACTACTACCAATCAAAATTAACTCTCCCTTCTAAAATAATTTTTATTTTATAATTTAATCCATAATAATAATTATTGATTATAAAAAATAATTCAAAATAAATACTAATTAAAATAATAATTCTTAAACATAAATGTTTGCCGTTAAAAATAAATATCTAAATTTTCAATTTAAATAATTGTTTAATAGAATTATAATATTTATTAATTTAATCATTTTATGAAATAATACTTCACTATAATAAAACAGATTAAATTTTAAAATTTCATTTACTATTTAAATAATAAGATTTATCATATTTTAAATTTCAATATTAAAATATATTTTATTTAAAAACATTTAATACATATTATAATTCTATAAAACAAATTATATTTATTATTTATATATATTTAAATTTTTTATTAAATATAAATCTAAAATAAAATAAAAATAAATTATAAAAAATAATTCTTAAGTCTTTCTTTTTAAAGGCAAGTTTCTAATATTTTTGTTTCAAAATGTATTTGAATAAGAATAAATTTTATTTATTTTTATAAAAAAAAGTTGTATATTATTTATTTTCCCCTCAAGGATTTTATGATAAAAATGATTTGAAAGAAAGAGTAAAAGAATTAAAGAAAGATTAATTAAAGTAGTTTTCAAAAGAAAATACAGAATAAACAATGCAAACAATCACTTACCATTTTAAATCTTCTTTGAAATCTTGCAATAAAGCTTGTTGGAGAAACCCCTTTCTCAATATCTTTTTGTTGTCATCTTCTTCTTTCCTCCATACTTCTTCTTCTTCCAGTAATTTTTTTTAAGAAAAAAAAACTCCAAAAACTACTCGTATCATTTCTCATCCTTTATTTTATAGAAGTTAGGGGGGAATAAAATAAAATAAAATTGATATCCATCATTAATAGATTCTTTTCCAAAATATCATCCACCTAAAAACATGTCATAAAATATTCAATGCAATATGTAACTCCCACTATTTTTGGTTTTATTCTCTCCATTTATTTTATAAATTTAATATATTCTCCCTCAAAATCCTCCACTCAAGAATAAATTAGAAAAACATGCAACTCCTCATTTGTTGCTATTCTTCTCATAAAATAAGTTAATTATATTCTTCTCTAACTCCCCTTTTGCATATAACTCCCCACAAAATAAAATTCCAAGTGTCATTTCCTCCATAAAATAAAATGAATATAATATTTTTCCACCACAAAGTTAAACTATTATTCAATGGAAGTATTTTTCATTTGACAATTAATTACTTTTTATACATTCTAAATATTTATTTACTTGTTATATCTTAAAATATAATTAATAAATTATTATATAGTATATGAAAAATAATCTAATCACAAATTAAAAATGTATACTATATAATATACAACATCTTGTTAAGAGATGAAGCCCAACAGACACATTGCTTTTCCCTCCAATTATTTGTCTATTCACATTCTTCTTTGGTGTGAAATGTAACATTATATATGCTACAGATTTCATTGTAAATGTTGTTGTTGAGAATAATAAAATTCCTTTGATTAGTGTGGATGTAGCCATATTTTGGTGAACCATGATAAATACTGGTGTCTTGTCTTTATTGTTTTTCTTATATGTTTTATACTTTATTTGTTGCACTTCTATTTCACTCTTCTTTTATTCACAATTTGTATCAGAGCTGTACGATGACGGTATAGGTGATTGGGAAATCGGTACTAAATTTCCTGAGTTATGGAGGAAGCGAAGATAGAAAAATTATTAGGTTAGAATTTCGGTTTGTGGAAGGTGCAAATGGAGTCATTGCTCATAAAACAGGACCTCTCAATCGTGCTTGATGGGAAAGAAAAGAATCCAAGTTTGATGCTAGATGAAGAGTGGGAGAAGTTGAATAAGAAGGAAAAAGCTATGATTTTCCTCTCGCTGTCCAGTAACGTATTGTTTAATGTTTCAATATAAAAGACTTCAAAATAATTGTGGGAAAAACTTTCCTCGATGTATGAGATGAATTTAGCATCTAATAAGGTATTTATTATGAAGAGGTTATATAACCTGAAAATGAAAGAAGGTGGAATTGTGTCCAACCACCTTAATGAGTTTAACACATTGGTTAATCAATTCGTTTTAGTGGGCATTAGCTTGGATGATGAGATTAAATAAATTTTATTGTTGTGTTTTCTACCTAATAGTTGGGAGGGAGTTGTTATGGCTGTGAGTACTTCAGTGGCTGCTAAAAATAAATTGAAGTTTGACGATGTCGTAGCTACACTCCTTAGCAAAGATATGAGTAGGAAGAACCAAGAAACCTCTTTTGGCAAAGCCCTAACTGTTGTTAGTAGAGGAAGGCCTCGACATAGAGGCAAAGAAAATAACAGGAGAAGATCAAAATTTGCGAAAAGGTCAAAATCTAGAGGTAGAATTGGCGACTGTTGGTTTTGTGGTAAGGCTGGTCACACTAAAAAAGACTGTTATTCCTATAAGAAGGCACAAGAGAAGGTTAGAGACAGTGAGGCTAATGCTATCTATGACAACTCTGATAGTGTTTTGGTTTTATCCGTAAGTGAAATCACTTCAGATTTGTGGGTTTTAGATTTGTGCGCATCTTTCCATGCTACCTCTTGTATGAATGCCTTCTCAAATTATCAAGAAGGACAGTTCGGGAATGTTTACTTGGTGTCATGTCCTCGATTTGGAGATAGATTAATTTAATTAATTATGTTGTCCAAATATTGTTATTTCATAAGGATGACCAATTGATTAATTTAATTTAATTAAATATTAAATTAATTATTTATAAAGTTATCCTAAAAAAAAAACAATATCATAAGGTGACTTTATATTTAATTAATTTAATAATAAAGTGACTAAAAATAAAATATATCATAAAGTCACTTAAGTTAAAAAATATCTTTTATCCCACATTGACAAGAAAAGTGTGTGGGCTCTCCTATGAAAAGTATAAGAAGAAGCTTGGGTTAGGCATTTGGACATCTTGAGTTGAATACATCTTTTCTACTACATTGTTGAAGCTGAATGCTTAGCTTGTTGATTTCCAGTCGTCGTTTGTGAAAGACCAAACTTAGCTGGTTACTTCCAATTTCGGTTGTGAAATATCAATCCTAGTTTGGAATATTGAGAAAGTTACTTTAGACTTTCTATTTGTGCTTCACTGAAGAAATTTCCAATTTCGTTTGTGAACCCTAGTTTGGAATATTGAGAAAGTTACTTCAGACTTTCTATTTGTGCTTCATTGAAGAAATTTCCAGTTTCATTTGTGAAATATTAGACCTAGCTGGGTGAGTTTGGAGGAGATATTTCAGTCTTCTCAAATATGCAAATTTAATGGCCATAGGCCAAATTTGGAGGGAATCAATTAGGGATTATCATTGAAGACATTTTCAGTTTGTCACTCAGTTATTTTCAGTCTTGTGGTCGATTTATTACTCAGATTTCAATCATATACTTGAAGGGAAAATCATGGAATTTATCAAGGAAGAATCATAGCATTATTGCTAGAAAGTTCGCGGTTGTTTGAGGAACAATCGTGGGTTCATTGGCCATTGTCTTGGAGGAGAATATTCTGGAACTCACTCAGTTTGATTGCAACTTAAATATGATCAGATTAGCTCAAGGGAAAGTTGTGAAATAATGACTTCATGAGGCGCTGGGTATTGGATGCTTATTGATTAGCATGTTGGTGAAGTGGTGACGATTTGTTGAAGACCTTGTTCGCTATTGTATGCCATGTTCTTTAATGTTTCAGTTTGTAATCATTGCTGCCAATATAGTAGCTTTTGAGTCATTCATAATATCATTGTAATCTAGGTGACCAGCTGCATATTCGTAATTTGGTTGAGATTCAACATTGGCAATTGAATAACAAGAAGGTTGGAAGTTGCATCACAAGTGTTTGATAAAATGTGTGATGGATGTAGCTCTCTACTTGCATGAATGAATTGCATACTAAGTGTTTGTGAGAATGTATGATTTTTGTAGGTTCATATTTTCTCTTGAAGTTTACATGATAACTGTTTGTCACAATGCCTAATAGTTGTATGTTGTTAAGTGACACCATTTTCAGTCAATAAGGTTGCTAGCTAAGTGTTTTCTAGAATACCTATTAGCTGTAGCTATACATTGACACAGTTGCACTTCACTTTCAGTCATTATAAGGCATTGTATCTCATCTCAGCCATTAGCTTCAACTTTTAAAGGAGTTCAGGCAATGCACGACAATTGTTTGTCATAATGTCTCTTGCTGCTATTATGCATTTGCATTATACTTTCAGTCTTCATTGAGCATTGGGAAGTCATTAAAAGTCCATTGCATTGCATTACCATTTAGTTTCAGTCCTTGCACACTTTCATTTGAGTCATTTAATTTATCAAAACATCATATGCATTTAAAATTACAAAAAAGAAACAACAATCAACAAGTACATATTTCACTTGGCAAGTGTTTGACAAAATTCCCAAGGTTCTAATCAACAAGATGAAGGTCATATCTAGCAAGGTACATTACAGTGGTATCAGAGCCATTGTTCCTGCCAGCCTGTTGGGGTAGAGTTGTGTTGGTTTTAGCTACTTAATTGCAGATAAGAAAAATTCAGTTGGACACCATGTTTTCAAAAGAAGATATTAAATAGTTGAATGCCATGATGGAAGAGTTAAGGAAGAGTCGTGAAAGGATGGAAAAATTGGCTTCATAACTAGGGTTCATGAAGTCTATGGCATCCATTTTTAAAAGGTCTTCATCGCATGACAAAAAGGAGAAACACGAGGTAACTACAGGTGATATATCTAGAAACCTCTATGATGAATTTTCAACAGCTAATGAGAGGGAAAATCAGACTTACATAGAGGGAGATGATGAGCACAAAACACTTCATGATGACTTCAAGAGTAAAGAAGAGCAAGTGATGGTTGAAGACAAACAAATTACTTTGGAGTAGCTACATGAAGATAAGGTTTCTTGTGATGATTCCTTAGGTGAGTCTAGCAATGCTTCATCCTACCATGGAAAAGATTCAGATTGTGGTTCAATGAATGTTACATATGAACGTTCGTTGAAGGCCCAAGATATAGAAGTGTATGTGAAAATTGATCCTTCACTTAGTGGAGCAGCCACTAGTGTTTTGAATACACATGATGAAGGTGACACTCTACAATGGCATGATATGATTACTGACTTGTTTGAGGACAATAGCATTAAGATCCATCATTCTCATGAGGTTAAAGCTTTTGATCATAAGAAAATCAATGATATGTTTCATGGCAGCCCTACACCAATTGATAAACATGAAAATAAGAGGACTGATTTTGTATATTTTGGCATGGGAGAAGTAAAGAGGTCTAAAAAAATGAATGAAGAATGGATGAGGAAAGCCAAAGAGGCTAAGCTGGTGGCTACCAATGCAAGAAAAAATCTTCAAGAAGTCAAAGAAAAGGTCAATCTTCTTAACATAGCAAGGAAAAAAAGGATTGATGACATTAGAAGACTCCTTGAATCTAAAAATACATATTGTTCTAATGAGGATGATGAGGTGTGCTTGATTCCAAGCAAGAAGAAACAAGAACAGGTTGAGAATTCTTCATATGAGGCTGAAGTTGTTCGTAGCTTGGAGACTCAGTTGAAGGTGAAGGAGGATGAGATTATTTCAGCCCTATCTCATCAAGATAGGATGCACAAAAGAATCAAGGATCATCTTTGGGCAGTTCAGTTTGAGAGAAGACAAAAGGGGATTGGAGATGAGTCTTCTCTTGATGATTTGTAGGTTGTCAAAGAAGGTATGGAGACAATGAAGTCAAATTATTTGAACCTTCTTTTAGATCGTGACCACCTTCTTAACCTCGTTAAGGAGTTGATTCCTTCTAGGACTTGCACATTGGGTGTTAGTAATGTTCCAGTTTCTCTCCAGGGAGTAGATGACATTCATGATGGTGATGATATTGATTTTCTTGCATAGAGTAGTGAGTCTTCTTCTTATGATGGATGGAGTACACCTAACTATGATGGTATTCCTTTGGCACCATCAGGGGAGTTTCATCTCGATTGTATCTTGAGGTGTGCTCATTAGTTTGTTTTCAGTCCACATGTACATGATTTGATGATGACATCGACGACATAAGGAGGTGGGTTGAACATGTGGTGTTTAGGATCACTCTGGTGCGATACATTTCTGATTTTAGGTGATGAGTCCTAGTCTCTTGCTTGGCCCTTCCCAGTTGGTGGCTTCCAGAAGCAAGGTTTTGAGATTTGGTCAGATGGGATTTTAGGGGGAGGTATCAGAGTTGCACAACGGATTTCAGATGGAGTTGATTCACAGAGTTGGGATCTAGGATTTCCATTGCTAGTTGGATGGCTTTATTGGTTGATAAAGATTGACTGCTTCTTGGGTTCCAGTTACACACATATGTTATGGGATTGCACATGCTGCAGGATCACTTGGGATTCGGGTGGTTGGTGGATAGGTGCAGGTGATTCTCCATTTTGGGCTTCAGGTACTGCGGCAGTTGGATGGTCTGGCAGTGTGGATTTCTTGAGGACAAGCAATCTTTGGGAAGGGAGGACTGCCATGTCCCTGATTTGGAGATAGATTAATTTAATTAATTATGTTGTCCAAATATTGTTATTTCATAAGGATGACTAATTGATTAATTAAATTAAATTAAATATTAAATTAATTATTTATTAAGTTATCCTAAAAAAATTACAATATCATAAGATGACTTTATATTTAATTAATTTAATAATAAAGTGACTAAAAATAAAATATATCATAAAGTCACTTAAGTTAAAAAATATCTTTTATCCCACATTGACAAGAAAATTGTGTGGGCTCTCCTATGAAAAGTATAAGAAGAATCTTGGGTTAGGCATTTGGACATCTTGAGTTGAATACATCTTTTCTACTACATTGTTGAAGCTGAATGCTTAGCTTGTTGATTTCCAATCATCGTTTGTGAAAGACCAAACCTAGCTGGTTACTTCCAATTTCGGTTGTGAAATATCAACCCTAGTATGGAATATTGAGAAAGTTAATTCAAACTTTCTATTTGTGCTTCATTGAAGAAATTTCCAGTTTCGTTTGTGAAATATCAGACCTAGCTGGGTGAGTTTGGAGGAGATATTTCAGTCTTCTCAAATATGCAAATTTAATGGCCATAGGCCAAATTTGGAGGGAATCATTTGGGGAATATCATTGAAGACATTTTTAGTTTGGCACTCAGTTATTTTCAGTCTTGTGGTCGATTTATTGCTCAGATTTTAGTCATATACTTGAAGGAAAAGTCATGGAATTTATCAAGGAAGAATCAAAGCATTATTGCTAGGAAGTTCGCAGTTGTTTGAGGAACAATTGTGGGTTCATTGGCCATTGTCTTGGAGGAGAATATTCTGGAACTCACTCAGTTTGATTGTAGCTTAAATATGATCATATTAGCTCAAGGGAAAGTTGTGAAATAATGACTTCATGAGGCACCGGGTATTGGATGCTTATTGATTAGCATGCTGGTGAAGTGGTGATGATTTGTTGAAGACCTTGTTCGTTGTTATATGCTAGGTTCTTTAATGTTTTAGTTTGTAATCATTGCTTCTAGTATAGTAGCTTTTGAGTCATTCATAATATCATTGTAATCTAGGTGACCAACTGCATATTCATAATTTGGTTGAGATTCAACATTGGCAATTGAATAACAAGAAGGTTGGAAGTTGCATCACAAGTGTTTGCTAAAATGTGTGATGGTTGTAGCTCTCTACTTGCATGAATGGATTGCATACTAAGTGTTTGTGAGAATGTATACTTGTTGTAGGTTCATATTTTCTCTTGAAGTTTACATGATAACTGTTTGTCACAATGCCTAATAGTTGTATGTTGTTAAGTGACATCATTTTCAGTCAATAAGGTTGCTAGCTAAGTGTTTGCTAGAATACCTATTAGTTGTAGCTATACATTGACATAGTTGCACTTCACTTTCAGTCATTATAAGGCATTGTATCTCATCTCAGCCATTAGCTTTAGCTTTTAAAGGAGTTCGGGCAATGCATGACAATTATTTGTCATAATGTCTCTTGCTGCTATTATGCATTTGCATTATACTTCCAGTCTTCATTGAGCATTAGGAAGTCATTAAAAGTCCATTGCATTGCATTACCATTTAGTTTTAGTCCTTGCACACTTTCATTTGAGTCATTTAATTTATCAAAACATCAAATGCATTTGAAATTACCAAAAAGAAACAACAATCAACAAGTACAGATTTCGCTTGGCAAGTGTTTGACAAAATTCCCCAGGTTCTAATCAGCAAGATTAAGGTCATATCTAGCAAGGGACATTACAGTTGGGGGATAAAAAATCTTTGGAAATCATTGGTAAAGGTGATTTTCTCTTACAATCCAAGAATGGAAGCACATGGATTTTGCAAGATGTTAAACATGTTCCAAAACTCAAGAAGAATCTAATTTCTATAAGCCAACTTTTTTCACAAGGCTGCAATACCTCTTTCTTTCTAGATTCATGGAAAGTTACTAAGGGTGTCCTGCAGATTGCCAAAGGAGATAGAGTGGGCAGCTTATATATTTTTGAGAATGACTCTCAAGTGGGAGCTGCTATGGCACTAACGGACAATGAGACCATACTTTGGCACCAACGTCTTGGACATATGAGTAGGAAAGGCCTTGAAGTGATGATCAAAAGAGATCAATTACTGGGTTTGAAATAAGTGGATTTGGAATTTTTCCAACATTGTCTTTATGGCAAACAAAAGAGGGTTAGCTTCTTGAAGTCGGGTCATGCAAAGAATACCTCACCTTTGGAGCTTGTTTACTCGTATGTCTTTGAACTGACTGAGGTAACCTCTCTTGGATGGGCTAACTATTTTGTAACTTTCCTTGATGATTGCACTAGGAAGGTCTAGATTTTTAGGCTTAATAGGAAATCTGAAGTCTTTAGTAAATTCAAAAACTTTAAAGCTTTAGTTGAAAATTAGAGTGGGCATAACATCAAATGTTTGCAAACAGATAATGGTGGCGAATTTTTCTCCCTATAGTTTGATAATTTTTGTGCCTAAAATGGTATTTGAAGAATCAAAGTTGTTCCTTTTACACCTCAAGAAAATGGGGTTGCAGAGATGTTAAATAAAACAATTTTGGAGAAATCATGTTGTATGCTTTCCAATGCTAGATTGGGAAAAGAGTTTTTGGTTGAATCTTGCAACACAATAGTTTATCTCATTAACCGGAGCCCATCATCCTGGTTGGATTTTGGTATTCCAGAGGAGTGGCTTGGAAAGCGAATCTCCTATTTACATCTTCGGGTATTCAGATGTGAAGCGCTTGCTCTTGTTCCCAAGGAGAAATGATCCAAACTGGATCCCAAATCACAGAAGTGCATTTTTGTTGGGTATGGTGAAGATCAGTACAAATTCAGGCTGTGGGATCCTATCGTTAATAAGATTACTCACAGCACGGATGTGGTTTTCAATGAACACGTTTTTCTAGCTTTGCAAACATAGGTAGTAGACACTAAGGAATATGTTCCCTTCTCTGCATTTGAAAAGATTCACTCACATGGGTCACCTAGAGGTAATTTGTAGTCAGGTAGAGTAGGTGGAATAAATCATTCACCCACCTCTGTTTTATCCCTAGCGCCTTCTACATCATCATCTTTGTTTTCTCTGAATGATGAAGGAGGTATTACTCTGGCGCCTCCTCACCCAGAGCTTTCACCACCCAACACAGCCTATACTTGGTCTGCACAAAATGGCGATGCAAAATATTTTTTTGAGCAGCCCTCATATGTTTTTTCATAGCCTTCTGGGAGTGAAATCCTACCTCCAAAAGTCTTTGTACAACATTCACATGAATCGCTGCCTCCTCTACCCACTGCACAACCTCCAATTCTCCATGCGCAGGCTCCAATTCATGCTGCACAACCTTCAAAACTTATTATGCAAACTTTATTACATTAAACACAACCTTTCTTACCTCTTACGAAGCCTTCTCAGGCTTTTTTGCAACCATCTTCAGGTCCTATGGAAGTTTCCTCACATGTTACACAACCCATAAACTCTTCAATTGGTGACTTTATACAAACACAAGGAAATGTGTAGGAACAGGGGACTCTGCCACTTGGAGACATACAAAGGAAGAGTTTGAAAGAAAATGTTCAGAACAAAGGTAATTTGCAAACTGAAATAGAAAATGTTCAAAGTCAATTACAAAGAATGTGTTTGGAAGATTCAAATGTGCCACAACAGGGTCCTCATTTAAGGAGGTCTACCTGGGAGAGGAGACATCCTTCAAAGTTTTCAAATTATGAATTGTTATATTCAGAGCAGGCCTGAGCCTGAACTTTTGATTTCTAATCAACTTGAACCAACTACTTTCAAAGAGGATTGCATGGCAATTGATTCTGCGAAATGGAAAGAGGAAATTCAAGATGAAATGAGTTTTTTGCAGGCTAATAATACTTGGGATTTAGTGCCGCTTCCACCTAATCAAAGGCCCTTGAAGAATCGTTGGGCATACAAGTTGAAAGAAGAGGATGCATGAAAGAAACGTTATCATGCCAAACTGGTTGTAAAGGGGTATGATCAACAAAAAGGCATATATTTTAATAAGATTTTCTCTCCAGTTGTGAGAATGAACACAATCTGGGCAGTTTTGGGATTGGCTACAGTTTGGGATCTTGAACTTGACTAGTTGGATGTCAAGACAACCTTTCTACATGGTGATGTTGATGAAGAGTTGTACATGGAGCAGCTAGAAGGTTTTAAGAAATAGGGACAGGAACATCTATATTGCAGGTTCAAGTGCAGCTTGTATGGGCTCAAGTAAGCCCCGCGACAATGGTATCTCAAGTTTTATCGATTCATGATTGAGAAAAAGTTCTTAAGGTGTGAATCGGATCCATGTGTCTATTATAAGTAGCTTCCTAATGGTGAGTTTTTTATTCTCTTGCTTTACGTTGATGACATGTTGGTAGTTGGTACTAGTACGAGGATTGTTTCTGAGTTGAAGGCACAATTAGCTAAGAGATTTTCTATGAAAGACTTAGGCACAACCAAGAATATTCTTGGAATGACAATCACTAGGGATAGATGAAAGATGAAGATCATGTTGTCACAAAAGGCATACATTGACAAGGTTGTAGAAAGATTTGGTATGGCTGATGCGAAGGTTGTTTCTACTCCTCTTGCTACCCATTTTTTTTATCTTCTAATTTGTGTCTGAAAACACAAGAGGATAAAGAGTTTATGGAAGGTATTCCTTATAAATCTGCAGTTGGTAGTATTATGTATGCTATGGTCTCCACTCGTCCCGATGTTTCTCATGCAGTGGGAGTTGTGAGTAGGTTCATGAGCAATCCTAGAAAGCCTCATTGGGAAGCGGTCAAATGGATATTAAGGTATCTTAAAGGCACTTCTGATTATGCTTTATGTTTTGGTGGCAATAATGTACAACTGCAAGGTTTCAATATTGATTCTGATCTTGTCGGAGATATAGTTAAACATAGATCTACTACTGGTTATGTTTTCATGTTTGCTGGAGCTGCCATTAGTTGGGTCTTGAGGCTACAACATTTTGTTGCTCTTTCTTCTGCCAAAGTTGAGTATTTGGCTCTTTCTAAAGATGTTAGGGAGATGCTTTGGTTACAATTATTGTTTAGTGATTTGATATGTCAGCAAAGTGATTATGTTTTATTTTGTGATAGTTGCAGTGCCATTTTTATGGCTCACAATCATTCATCTCAGTGTTGTTCAAAACATATTGACATACATGCTCATTTCATTTGTCATGTGGTTGAAGAGGGAAAGTTACAAGTTTCAAAAATTGACACAAAGGTCAATTCAGCAAATATCTTGACCAAGGTTGTTCCCAAAGAGAAGTTCAAATGCGCTAGGACTTCTCTTGGTCTGGTTAAGAAGAAGTAACACTAAATTTAGAGTAGGGGAATGCTTGGTGAGTTGCAGCATCCATTGGACTTCAAGTGGGAGATTGTTAAGAGATGAAGCCCAACAGACACATTGCTTTTCCCTCCAATTATTTGTCTATTCACATTCTTCTTTGGTGTGAAAAGTAATATTATATATGTTGCAAATTTCATTGTAAATGTTGTTGTTGAGAATAATAAAATTCCTTTGCTCAGTGTGGATGTAGCCATATTTTGGTGAACCACGATAAATACTGGTGTCTTGTCTTTATTTTTTTTCTTATCTGTTTTATACTTTATTTGCTACACTTCTATTTCGCTCTTCTTTTATTCACACAACTAATACATAATTTAATATATTATTAGTATATTATATTATAAAATTATTTTTAATATATTATATTAATATATTCAATTATCATGTAATATATTAATTTAACATTATATTATAATATAACTCACTAACTCATAAAAAAACATGAATGGTGCTGCTAGGCGGGAATCGCTGCGGGGGAGATGGTTTGAATGCTGAGGATGGGGGTGACGATGCAGATGGAGATGACACAGATGAGGATGGTAATGTTGGTGGGTGGTTTCCTTGGTGTTGCTGGCTCTGTGCCGTCGATGTTGATGGAGGCCATCCTAGTAGGTTTTGTGGCTGTGGGGGACAACTTCTTATTGTTGTCTCTCTTTCTTTCTGGCGAGTTGTTGAGGCTTTGTGCCTCTCTACTAGTGGTTTTGTTGTGGTTCCTTTGGGGGAACTTGGGGTCGCATTTTCATGGGTTGTGGACTTTGCCGATTTTTGGTTGGGTCTTTCTTTCAGAGGTGCTTTGTTCATTTTGGTTGCTGTTTGTTGTGGATGCAAATGGAGGTCGTTGGGCAGGTTGGCGATTGTTTCTACCTCGGTTGTTGCTGGTAAGGCCGTTTATGGATGGCTTAAGGATGGGATTGAGGATGGCGTTGGTTTTGAGGCCATTGGAGGTAGTTGGGTGGTTGAGAGGCCTCTCTTTCCCTCCCTCCCTGCCTTGATTGGGGTTGCTGGTGTGGATGGCTACAGTGCCTTGATTTCTTCTATCCCTTCTAGGAATGTCCTTGGTTGGTTGGGTGCTATGGGTCAAGTTGGTTCTTGGCTTTTGGCATCCCCTTCTTTTCTTTGGTTGCCCTCTTGGCTGTGAGTGGGCTTTGGTTTTTCTAAGGTTTTCTAGTTGCAGAATGGGTTGTCTTTGTTCTTATTCGGTGTAATAGGAAGGCTTGGTGGCTTTTCTTGTTGGTTTGTTCTGCTTCTAGTTTTTCCTTGGTTACTTTTAGCTTCTACCTGTTGTTTGTTGGGTGGCTCTGTTGTGGGTGTTTTGGTTTTGAAGTGTTTTGGGTTCATTTTTTCCTCTTAGTTGAATGGTGGTCTTTCCCTCTGGTTGTTTGTTGGGAGTTTGGGCTTATCTCTAGCTCCTACCGGTGTGTAGGGGTTGCTTGGTGTTCTTTGCTGTTGGTCCTTCTCCTAATTCTCTTCTTGTTTGGGTTCCCTTGTTCCTCTAGGGGGTTGGGTGTTCTTGTTCATTCTGAGATTGGGACTACTCCTTTGGTGGTCTTTTGGCCTGTGGGTCTTTTTGCTGATGTGCTCTCTATGGCCCTATTCTCCTTGGATTTTTTGCTATTGAGGCCTTGTTCTCTCTGGCTGCGTACATTTGGTCCCTCTTTGCTGAAGATGTTCTTCCTATCGCTCCCCAGGTGTTTGATGTTGGGGTGTGTGGTTTTCTCGTGGTTAGAGTTGCTTATTTTGCTGGTTCAACTTTGGTTTGTTGCTGGGTTTTTGTCTATGGAAACTTAGAAAGGTTCTTTTGGGAATATTGTTAAGGTAGACTACTGGTTTGTTTCTAAGATTCTTTTCCCTGTCCACAGTTTATTTCTGGTGCAGTGTATACTGAAGGATGCTATGGTTGTGTGCTTGGCTACTGTGTTAGATTTCCCCCCTAGTCCTATGGAGGTGGACCTCCCTCAGCTGTTCTTATTGAGGTGGGAAGGTCTCCTATGGAGGTGGAGGTGGAGGGTGCAGGCGATTTCTGGATGTGGTGGTCTTGTTGCTTGTAGCATCCTCTCTAATAGAGGGGAGCTCAGTCCTATTGAGGTGGCTTTGGAGTTGGTATCCTGTTCCCAGAATGCTTCGAAGGAGATGTTGCTGCTGGAGCTTCCCATGGATGAGCTAGGTTCTTTGTTGGTGTCCTACACCATTAAATTAGTTTTCTTTCTTGGCTCTTTGGTGCCTTCCAAGAGTGGCTAGTGTGTTGTTGCCTAGCTGATGTAGGAAGTTTCCTTGTATCTCTATTGTGGGTTTCTGATCCTGAGTAAAATCAGGTGGCTTACATTGTTTGTGATTAGGGGGTTG
This sequence comes from Sequoia sempervirens, assembly GCA_007258455.2. NCBI lineage: Eukaryota > Viridiplantae > Streptophyta > Pinopsida > Cupressales > Cupressaceae > Sequoia > Sequoia sempervirens. The sequence continues at coordinate 3,705 of VDFB02323272.1, read as the reverse complement.
AAGGTGTCTTACACCATTATGCTGATTCTCTTTCTTGGCTCTGGGATGTTTAATATGAGCGGCGGGTTTGCTGATGCCTGGCGGATGTAGGCAGGGTCTGTGAATATCTAAAAGGGTTTCTAGTCCTGGTTAAAACCAGTTTGTTTAAGGGTCTCAGGCCCTTAACTATTTATTTTTTGTAGCGTGTGTAGTCATGAGTTATCTTTAGTGGATGTTGTGGGGCTGCTGTTGGTTTATGATGTATTTTAATGTAACTTGTTTACCTTTGTTATGGGTTCCAGGCCCCATCAAAAACCATTTTTTACCCTTAATCAAAACATTATATTATAATATATATTCTATATAATATGAAACATATAACATATATAATTTAATATATTAGATAATAATTTTATAATATTATATTATAATTTTATATAATGTGATATATTATTTTTTTAATAGTTTAATATATATTGGATTATATATTATATTAAATTAACATCTAATATATTAAATTAATTTTGTGATGAGAGACATTGTTATCTTGATTTTTTATTTATATTTATAATAAATTTATTTACTTTTTATTAAAAAAATTATTGGTTCAAATAATTCATATGTTTAGTTTAAACATAAAAATGTAATAATGAAGTAGAAATTTTTTACTTTTGTTTATTTTTAAATTTTTAAATTATATTTTAAAACTTTAATATGTAAAATATCAAATTTTTTTAATAAATATTATAAAATCAACCTCATACCAAACTTGACATTATAAAATTATTTATTTATACAAAAATATATTATAAGAGTATTGGTAAATTTTTACATGTAATTTTATGAAATTCACAAACTACATGTAAATATTATAAAATATTTAAATAATGTAAAGGATGTTGATACATCCTTTGAAAAAATATATATTTTAAAATACTTGGAGTAAGTTTATTATTTTAAAAAGTAATTAGCATCATATTTTTTAGAGTAAATGATGTTTCAATTCTAATAATGTGATTTTATTTTTAAATTAAAAATTAAAAATTAGATAAATAATTTTATGTTGTATAAAATATAAATATTATATAATATTCACAACTAGATGTAAATATTATTAAATATGTAAATCATGAATATTATAAAAAATTGAAAAATTTAGATAAAAAATCATTTAACATTTGTAAAGAAAAAGTAATATGTTCAATAAAATTTCAAGATCAATCAATTATTTTATTTTTCTAAAAAATAGAAAATCATACAATATTACAAATAAAAATTAACAAACACACACAAATATAAATACTAAAAAATAAAAAAATATTAATTATTTAAAATTATTGAAAAAATTATTGGTTCAAATAATTCATATGTTTAGTTTAAACATAAAAAATATAATAATGAAGTAGAATTTTACTTTTATTTAATTATTTAATTATTTAATTATATTCTTATATTTTAATATGTAAAATATTGTTAAATTTATTTTCAATTTTTTTAATATATTACATTAGATTATTTTTAAAATTCCTAAGTGCATGAACACGATCCTAAATCTATGTAATCAACGCCTCTCCAAGCACAAATATTACTTCTAAACCATGTCAGTTCTATAAATCATGATCATTTCTAACCAGTGATGGGTTGAAAAACCATGCCTTCCCACTTCCACTAAGATTTGAGCTCCAAAGCCTTACTTGCACTTTTTAGTCAAACTATGATTTGGGTTCTCTTATCTCATCTTTTAAGTTTTGGTTCACATATACTCTAGGGTATTACCAACTGCAAACTAGTAATCTAAATTTCTTATAATGTTGTGTCACCAAGAATCTTGCAATTCTCTATTAGTGCAGTATCTCAAAAATTTAAAACAAAGAAATGACATAAACATACTAATACAACTAAATGTTCACACCATGAAGACAAAGAGTAATTGAAATTATAAAAGAAAATCCTCGAAACAAGGCTATGTATGGTTCAGATGAACATTTTTTACCATTTGTAGTTCACTAAGATATGCTACTCTAAAATATATGGAAGTTCAAACATGGACAAAAAGGTGCATTTATACTTGGACACATTAGGCTTTTAGTTATTTTAGTGTATTTCTCATTTGGAGAGGACTGGGACTGCCCTTCACCCATTCAATTGTCATGTGTTTCATAATTCTTGAATCAAGGGTCTTAACTAGCATATGTAAGATCATGTCCACATGCCCTAAACCTGTATGCAATGTCATTATCCTCAACTGACCATTATGTATACCAATATCCAAAGTTTAAAAGCACTGTCATTGAAAATAAACAATATTGCTATTCTTCATAGACCATCCTTTTAATGCATTGTTGGAATTTGTTCTCACTAAAATGGTGCACAATCTTCAGGTGTCATCACAATTTATGTCTTTTATTCTCAGTTAACTAGGAAATTGTTAATGAATAATTAATTGAAATCCAAAACCTTATTATATTATTATATTTACCTTATTCAGGATGCATTTATGTATTGCATAACCCTTACATGCACCGTTAAGGAAATTATGAAGTGTGCACAATCAAAAGAAAACGCATGAAATATTGTTATCTATTCCTAAATTTTTTGTATAAGATGTTCACAAACAACAAAAAAGAGCATGACTCTTGACTTCTAAATTATTCATAACTTGTAGATTAAGGAGTCGGTAGAAGGAAATGGATATAACATAGCTTACAAGGAAAGTGAGATACAAGGGACCAAGATCTTACAATGACTTGGTTGACATCTCATCAAAAGTAAAATATACACTGTGACAAATGTTGTAAAGCCTTGCAGTAGGGCAGCTTGCTCCAATTCAAAAAATGAAACTTTATGTTTAATTTTAGTATCCACCATAGTCTCTTGTTGTATTTAAATGCATTGCTCTGTCTTCTTCCACTATACAGTCATAAAAAGTGTCTTTCTTTCATGTCTCTGTCAACCTTTAATCTGCCATAAGGTCTATCCAGTTGTTCCCTAGATCTTTTCTTCTAAATAACATCACATCTCCCTAATATTTGTAGTTTCTCTTTGTTGATATGACACTCTCTTCCTCTCCTATTCCATGTCATTTCCCACTTTCCTGTTAAAGATCTTAGGTAGGTTTCTTATAGAAATACACATGCATTGTTGAGTTAAATCAAATAATTTTTTTTGTTCTAGGAATAAAAAGAATTATGTTTTGTGTAATTGGTAGATTGTCAAAATGCTTGAAAAAACTATGGAACCTTCAAGGATTATTTTAAAATATTATTACTTGACTTTGTTAAGTTATAAGAACAAGATTCAAATAAAACAGAATAACATGAACATTGGTTGCATTTTTATCCAACATTGACCATAATTGGTTTCCATCTGAAAGTAGTTTTCTTGTTTTGTGTTAGGATGGGCATGACAACTTACTAGTGCAATAGACTTTTATAGGAGAAATAACTGATTGTTTTTTCTTGGCCTTCATTAATAAGACAATAGTGCATACCATGTATTTAACTATTTTTTTCAAAACCATGCATGTGAACTTCTTTTGATTGAAGTTTCTATCCTTACTTCTGATAACATGACAACAACCCATAAGCTAATTACTTCGTTTGGTATGGGGGTTTGAACTTTGAAGTTTTCATCTGTTGTGCAAATTTATTCTTCGCTGAAAGTAGGACCCAGTTGGATAGTTTTGGAAAGTATATGTTGACTTAGGAATGCAATATTGACACAAAA
>VDFB02323271.1:0-34644 GCA_007258455.2 Sequoia sempervirens | reverse complement strand
TAAATCTCAATCATATCTGCTAAAAAGCAGGAAACTGGGTCCCGGTCAGGTGCATTGATACCATCTAAGGCAATATTTTGATTCTCCAAGATCTCCTCGCCTTCTGTGATCAAACTTAGAGAATCCTTCACTTCTTTGGTTGCTTTATGAGTTATGTTCTTGAAAAACATCGCTGCCCGAAAAGATGACTCACTAATTGATAACTTGGCGGCTCCGCAACTTTATGTTTCTGACACCTCTCTTGATTTCCAATAGAAGAGTATTGCACAACTCTTTTCCGATACCTTTCATTTTTCTTATATCACACCTCTCGTTCTTCAGCTGAGATGATGAAGTTTTGACATAGTGCTGATTTGGTCTTAAACTTGAGGGGAGTGTACTCCATATTGAAAACCTTGAAGAATGAAGTATGCTTCGCCTAATAATTCCGGACAAAGTTTTAGAGCAAGCTTCACAATTTTAGAGAATCATGGTTTTTAAAGTCTTCAAAGCGAGGACCAAATTTTTGGAAATTTTTCTGAGATATGGGTTTTGCTTAGAATTTCGTTGCAATACAACCCAGATCGTCCGTTTTCGAAAATCTTGAATTTTGACTAAAAAAGCAACAAACCCTAATTTCTTTAATTTTTTACCGAAAAAGCTAGCACCTGGGTTTTGTTCAGAATACAATTAGAAATGGACCCAGTTGATTAGATTTGAAAAATACTGAGGGCTGATCGAAAAAGCAGCCAACCCTAGAATTTGAAATTTTCTTAAAAAAAGCTGTGATATGGGTTTTCTTCAGAAGACTGTTTTGAGAAGACCCAGATGATCAAAAATTGGAAACCCTGAAGATTTCACTAACATGCAAGGAAAAAGCAGCTGCTGCAACTTGACGAATTTCTCCAAAAATTCTTCAGAAGAATGAGACGAAGAAACTCAGATAGCTGAAAACTAAAATTCTTTGACCTTCTCCTTCAAAAATTTGATCTTCTGGATGAAAAAGCATGAAAAAGCAAGGTCTTATGTTGCTGGTCTGAAAATTATTCATAAAAATCAGCAACCTTGAGCTCTTGAATCTTGAAATAAAACCTCAAAGTTGCTGCTCCACTTTTCTTCTTTGGAAGCCACCTGCAAAAATGATGAAAACTGAAAGGAAGAGATGTCTGAAATAGATTTAGGGCTTGAAATAGCTTTGTTTTCTTTTGCTTTAATCTTCAAACCCTAAACTCAGCTTGTTCAATGAATTTAGACATTCACTTCATCTTGCAATTTTGAAAATTCAAATTTTTTGACTAAGGCAAGTAAACTTGGGCGCCCTTCTTAGCTAGAGGCGCCAACTTCTCTCAGAGTTAACCATTTTTGGAGTTTTTTAACTTTTCTCAATTTTGAACCCTTGTTTGGCCTTCGATCTCTGGCTTCCAGGTTGATCGGATGGACGAGTTGGATGATTCATCGCGTAGCCTGACTGATTCTGAGAAGATTGTTCTAGAGGCGCCTCTAATGGAAAACTCCGTTTTGACCTTCAAATTCATGGGAGCCTATTTCCTCCAGGGGCTCCGAACTTTCACAGTGTTAGCCATTTTTGCATGATTTTCAAGTTCTTCATTTCCCTTTGATCTTCTGATGAAATCTTGATTCCGAGAGCTACGCTGATCTGATTGACTGGTTGACAAGTTCACTGGATAGCTTGGATGAATCCGACGAAGTGATCTTAAAGGCCTTATCAGCAAATTTTAACATTTCATGCTTCAAAACCTTGGGCGCCCTTTCTCTCCAGGGGCACCCACCTTCATCAGACTTAGAAACTTTTATGTTTCTTCATCAATTCCTCTTCTACAGATGATCCTGTCAAATTTGAAGATCTCGGCGTCGGATTGACTGATGGTTGGGCTCATTGCGGAGCTGAGGAGATTCTGAGAGGGGTCTTCTGGGAGTCACTTTGTCAAATAGTTGAATTTGAGGCACCAAAAGTTTGGGTGCCCCTGGGCACCTAGGGCACTGAACTTCACCAGAGTTAGCCATTTTTCTGTATTTTCTTCTTTGCTTTTGACTTTGACTTTTGTCAGACCCTCTATTCCGCCTGCTGGATCTGATGACTGCCATCTCCGATTGACGTGCCGGTAGTCTCATTGGAAAGCTTGTTCTGATCTGAAGAAGACATGCTGGAGGCTTCACTGGCAGATTCATTCGTTTGGGCCTTCGAAATCATCAGTGCCTTTCTCTTCTAGGGGCGCCCATTTGCTCCAGACTTTCGAATATTTTTCATCAGATTTTATCTTCAAGTTTAAACCTTCATTCTATATCTTCACCTCGATCTGGATTTACCGGAGAACGACAAGTCGGATGCTCTGACGAAGACACCTATTGCGAAGCTGTCTGAATTCTGGAGAGATTGAGCATATTTGCAAACCTTTACTGCTGATTTAGGCCCCTCAAAAAGTTGGGCGCCCCTGGGCACCAAGGGCACTGAAAGTTCCTAGAGTTAGAAAATTTTCTGATATTTCCATGATTCACTCTGTCTCCTGTTTGAAACTGCTTTGTTCGATCTTGAATTCTGGGTAACTAAATGATCCGATGACTGCGCTGTCGGACTTGCTGCGAAGCTGGGAGGATTCTGAACAATTTTGTCTGGGAGCTCAAACCCTAATTTCATCGTTTGATGCCCTAAAAAGATGGGTGCCTATCTTCCTTTGGGGCGCCCATGTCCAGCAGTGTTAGTCAATTTTAAGCGGATTTCACCTTCCTTCTTCATTCAACATGCATGTTCATCATTTGATATTCTGTTCAATGCTTGATCATTGAATCTGACACCTGGCAGCCGACTGACCTCCATTGATGGTTTTGGAACTCTTGAAATGCTTCTAAAAAAGCAAAAAAGACCCACTAGGGAAAAACTGATTATTTGAGATTCTGACTGCACCAGCTTGATATGGAAGTATTTTGAGCCAATCAAAATCAGTTTGGACCCTGTCGGACAAACTTTCTATTTTTAGAAATTTTCTATTTTTAGAAAATTTTGCCAGTATCCGTTTTGAAAGAAACCCAAAAAAACCCAGAAAAAATTACTATTTTTAGAAAATTTCTAAAAATAGCAATTTTCCTAAAAAGTAGGGATGAAAAACTGAGATCTGGGTTTTGTAGATTAAGCTGCTCTAAGCAGACCCAGAGCGTCAGATTTTGGAAATTTTGAGTTTTTAACCCCTCATGCAAGACATGCAAACCCAAATTTTGACCTTTTGACAGATTTAACAAGACTTTTACTCATTTCTTCAAAATGTATAAGTGTAACAAAAATTTTAATTTTGGGGTACAACAAATTTCCTCATCACCTCTTTCCAACAAAACTCAACCACTTTGAATCTGTAATGTCCCCTTTTTAGCCAGTGTCAAAGTTTTAGATTTTATTATGATGTCTCCAATTTTCTAGAGCTGGTCGCCCTTGTCAAGGAGGTTTTGTCTTTTCCAGATTTCACTTTGGGTAGCATGCATAATAACTTGAGGGGTATTGATGCTATTTGTTGTCTTGTCCTTGGTTTCCCTTCTCCTAGCTCTCATTTGCATTTGATTTGGTGTCATCTGGATGAGTATTGAAGGAGATATGAACATTCTAGTGATCTCCTAGCTTGCTGGTTTGAGTTTTCAGTTTGCTGGTTTTTCATATCAGACCTGGTTATTTAAGTTTGATGATATATTCCTTTGATGTTCTCACTCATATTTGTAATAAGGAATATTGTGAAATCTTTGTATTGAAGTTAGAGCAAAATTCATTGAAAAATCATTGTAAAAGAAAGCATATTGTAGCGCTGATTACAATAGTACAATTTCAGCTATTTACTTTCAGCATATTACATTTGTATTTACTACTCCCACTAAATAAGTGGTTGAGTTATTTATATTTCAGTTTGCTTCACTCCTGCTGAATAAATGGTTGAGTATTTTAATTTAATAATTGTAATAATTGCTCCCGCTGAATAAGTGGTAGAGCTTTCATGGTCGGTTATCCGCCTACATTTGCATTTTCAGCATTTTACTTTCAGAATGGTCGGCTAGCCGCCTACAACATTGTAATTTCAATTCCAGTTTATTGCTAATGATCCCCTTGCACCGTATGCTCTCACCTCGCCCACATTGGGTTCTTGGTGATCAGAAAGTGGAGGGTTCCCTTTCAGCTAGTTTGATTATTGGGCTAACCTTAACGGGTGCACTGTTGTTTGCTAAAATTTCAAAAAAAAACTAAGGGGGATATTTCAAAGTGATAAGGTTGTTCCCCTATGTCAATAACCCATGATACCACCACTCATGAGCCTCTCCTTCCAAATGTAAGGTGGTATATTTGATTGCCTCATTCTTGAACATGGGATTCAATGACAAATAGGTACCCAACTTCTGAACCCACGATCTAGCTATGCATTTGCCTGAACCATCAAAAGTGGGAATTGAAAACTTACCCAACCTGCTCTACAAGTCTTGGCTTTGAGGTCCTCTATCTCTTTTGGGCCTATTTCTCAACTTAAGTTAGCAAAAATCCAGTAGAGACATGGTCACATGGAATTCCTCTCCTAATGATTGGTACTCATAAAACCAATCCATATATCCCTCTTCTACATTTTGCTAGTTCCTCCTGTTGTAGCATCATTTTGCAAGAATGTTGACATCAAGGATCTAGAAGTTGCTCCACTAGCTGCCCTGGAATTGTTGTTAACAAGTATTTTTGTGTTACTAGCTTCTCCATTGTTTCCTCGGGTGCCATTATTGCCTCCATTGTTTTAGTTGGTGTTCATATTTTACATCATTTGTGCCATTAGCTACACTAACTGTTGCTGTCCCCTAGCAAGATCATTTAAAATTTGTATTGTACTACCCTCATTTTGGTCTCTTCTAACACCCATGTTCCTTGGAACTCCACCAAACAAGTCAACAATAGGAACTTCTTCAATCTCTAATTGCTCTGGTGGATCGTTTGCCCTTCTTTTAAAATAGTATTTGTGTGAACCCTTTGGCTGCATTAGGGTTTTTTGCTAGCATAAGCTTACTCGAATCCCCATTGGCTAGTAAGATATACTGCTCCAATACCACTATAATATACTGCCCAATTTTTTTTATCCAAAACTTGCAAATTTTTCACAATTTCACAATACAGACATCTCATTAAACAATTTGTAGACAATCTTACTATAACATAATTTCATAACAGTGATTACAAAATTAATTTTCTCAATTTCCAATTGTTGATAATAATTCTTTCAAATATATCTACTAAAAAATATATGCTCCAAATGAAATATGTAAATTGTTGTTATTCAATGTTACATTCACAAATCCCATACAAACTACTGATATTACAAAGCAAATAAATACTCATGAAACTAGTGGCTATCCTCACTGTAAGGGGTCAACAATGCACATTAGCATCCAAATGTTATGCTTGACTCCCTTGACGATTGTGCGGCACTCCCAAAGCAAGGTGTATGGCTCCCTTGAATGGTACGACAACCCCCTATAAATTGTGACTTCCACAGAATAGGCAGCGGCTTTAATATTCCCAAGCAGTTTTGGGTATAAAAAATTTTCAATTTCATGAATGCAAATGACCAGGCATTTCGTCTCACATTTTCCAATACACTACTCTGATGTGGATATTTTGTTTGCAGGTTTATAGTTTATGCAGCAGATTGTTTTGAAAGGATAAAAGACATTCATGTAACAATATAACAGAGATAACAAGGAACTATTCAAATGTTTACTACTTCTGAAACCAATTCCTTCATAAGTTTTTACACATTTCAGAATAGAGGAGAATAATGAACTCTGACCTTAAGAATCGTTGTTAGCAGCTTGGACAGAGTATTGCTTCGAGTATCAAGACTTCAGGTTCAACTTGTCCAACAACCTTTATGCTTAGCATTGCAAATCACTAGCATAAAGTTAAATCCTTAATTTATAATATTCACTATGCAGAATGATAATACCTGAAATTGGTCCACACTAAATCGCAGACCTTTAACTTAGTTCTGGGCAGTATATAATATTTCCACCCTTGGACAATCTGTGGCACCCTTACACTTTCCACGGCTAAGCTAGAAGACACTTGACCCCTCAAAGACTTTCACTACTGGTCCCTTGGTCAGATAAAGACTATTTTGACTGGCGCGTCACACAATATTCTTACAAAATGGTGCGATTCAATAACATAAGTGCCACATCCTCCCTTCTGAATAGCAACTAAGGATAAGGAGCTGCGATAGCATTAGATTATCATCTCATAAACTCTAATTGCTGAATGTGTCCCCATGTCACCCCTAAATCTCTCAATAAAATGCAGCGGGATTGGTAAGATTAATACGACTCCCTTTGAAATGTTGTGGCTTCCTTAACCCAAGTCACATATTAATATATGCAAGCTGTGATATGAGTTTATAATATATTTGATGCTCCTTCAAATAATATCGATTACACCAGTGGCTGCGATATCAAAAGGGCCCTCTGAAAATATTGGAAGTAGCATGATAGGCCCAAACTGATATAATACTTCTTAATGTGGTTAGCTAATAGTTTGCAACATTAGACTTCACAAATTTCTTCCGTAATTCTGATTGTATTGCTCACTGTGAGAAATCTGGATAATTCCTCCAACTTGACCAGATAGGGTAGATTAGTCACATTACTGAAACCAGTCACTTTTTGGGTTTCTGTCCTAGGGTTTAGAACTTTGAAAGGTCCTCAAAACACTCAGTAGAATAATATCATGCATAAAACTCAAATGAGCTCTCTTTTCACTTTTAGCCTGCTGGCTTCTCAAAACCCTCAATTTCTTAAGTCTTTAAATGTTTTTTTAAGTTTTTTAAAGAAATCTTAATAGACAGAAGAGAAGGGGCGCAGCATATTTTTACTCATAAAAGATGAATTTGATCTTATTTCTTCAAAATGAAAGTACAGAATGTATTATTTAACACCAACAGATAGATTAAGAATGATAAACATACCAAGAAAGCTCCAGATTATTTTAAATAAAGAACTGGCCAGATCTACAGCTGGAATTGGTGAAAACAAGCATAAATGCATGCCAAGACTCCAGACGTGGCTTTTCCTGCTCTGAAACTGGTCACAAGCCTCTGAAATAGCTAGCCGCCAATGATAGATGCCAAAGCCCTCTCAAAAGGAAGGCGTTTCACTTATTTCATTCACACGCCTTTCTCAAGGCACAAAACCCAAGGCAGGCCGTACGGCCATGAAAGCAAGGAATGAAATCTCTGAAAGAAGAATCCCTGAAGCTGTAGAAGGACGCCACCAAGAACCCCTCAAGTTATTGCATAAGAACAAAGAACTGCAAATATGAAACCTCTGACTGCAACTGTAGAACCTCTGTGTGAAGCTCTCAACTGTACTGATTCAGCTGATCTTTCACAGCCTCAAGAGTACTCAACACTGAAGAGTTTTCCGTTCTCCAATGGACAAAATGATCAAACCCTGGTCACAGGAGAATGCTCAGAAGAAAATGCACAAGGCAAATCGAAATAGTCAAAGTTATGAGTTTCTATTGCCAGGAAATGCCTTTATACCAATTGGCACGCATTTCAAGAAAAGTACGGCCTTTGCAATCATTAAAATATTTTAATATTTTAATATAACACTTTTCAATAGTTGCCATCAAATCTTTGAGCGCACTTTTTCAATATTTTAAGTTATTAAAATATTAAAGTCCCCCTTTTGACATTTAAGTGATATAAAATATAATTAAAGTCAATGTGACTTTAATAAAAAGACGTTTAAGTTAATAAATTAACTTAATCACTTAAAACTCCGTAATATGCTCAAAACTCAAGATAATCTCGTGCCGTCAGAAGCTGTGAACTCCTGGAATGCAAACGCTCACTGTGATCCAAGCACTGTCCACTGAAAACACGAACAATCAAACTCTCCAAAAAGCATCACTGACCCTCTATCCAAACTGGCTAGCCCACAAGGGTCCAATAAAGAGCTAACACTGTTCCCGAGGAACTATCTGGCGAGGGGACATCCAGATCTCTTTTCACTTTTATTTCTCTTTGAAAGAAACTTCTCAAAACCCACGTAAATAAACATTAAGCTCCTTTTTATAAAGAAAGTGACTTTATAAAGTATCTTTCTAAATTTCCTTAACGTCACTTAATAACATCACTTTAATTTAACTATTTAACATTAACTTTTTTCAGTGAACTTTTTGCCAGGCAATATCAAACAATTGAATTAATTAATTCTCTTAGTCCCAACTATAGCCTACGGGAATTAAATAGGCTAATAAGTCCTCCTGGAGCAATCATTTGGAAAGAAACATTACAGCAGCAGGCCTGTTTATGCCTAGTCAAGACTGCACTTGGTATTAACAAGGCTCATAAAGCCTTAGAAGATATCATCACTGCTTTCTTTGAAGACTATGATGTGGTACGGCCCCTTTGGAGAGTCACAATATGGTATGGATGGGAAGGTACACAACAATAAATTTATTTGATTTTTAAATCACTTCTTCCCTAGCACACACTACACTATAATTTCTGATCTTTCTTCTTTTGCACACACAACACGTATTCACAAATTTATTATTTGCTAGCAAATCCCAATAAATTTGTACCTAGAGTTTCGATGATTGCAATTGTCAACAATATCTTTGTTTTCTCCATTTAGATGCAAATAAGAATCCTATGTGAATCCACCATTAATTTGACCAGGAAGAAACCTTTCATCTTTGAAGCCAAATACCCATAGGGTTTTCATCCTAGGGTTTGAAGTTGAACTCGTAGACCAAACTTTGAAAATGTGAGAAATAAAATGACCAAGATGCCTAACTTCCTTTTTTCTCTTCCTTTTATACCCCGCCACAAGCTTTCAAGAATTTTTATTTTGAAAATGCATAAAGTGACCTTTTTAATTTTTAATTAACTTTGGCCCCTGAAAATTCACCTTAACACACAAGATCATCTTTTAAATAAAATAATTAATTAAACTAAGTTGTCCTCAAAATAGCAATGTTAGACAACTTAAATTTAATTCATTAAAATATTCCCTCTCCAAGCCCTAGAAATAGCCTACGGGAATAAAATAGGCTAAGGTGTTCATCCCGAACACCTATGTCGAAGAAGGGGACATTACACATTTCCACCAAAGAAAGACAAGAAAACTATTCAAAAGGAATGGCATAAAAAGGACAACGTGAATGAAGAAGAAAAGAAGGAAGATGAGTCAGGAAGTGAACATTAGGAGGAAGATGTTAAACTAAGAGGCTCGATGGTTGGAGGAGTTACAAGAGGGACCTTTGCTACTCTATTAGGTACACCCAAGTACAATCCATTCAGAGTTAGACATTTGCATGGTAAAAGAGTGACTATTTTGATTGATTGTGAGGCAACCCACAACTTCATTGAGGAGGGCTTAGTGATGAAGAGTGATGAAGAGAGGACTTGAGGTGGAGAATTTTGAAGGATTTAATATAATGGTTGCATATGGGTTTTTACTATGACATGAACCAAAAAAATATCACAATTGAGCATAATGTTAGGCAGCCATAAGCTAAGAGATGATACCTGTTGGAAATTTGTTGTTAGTGCTCAGCTTGCTATATTTTTGTTACGAGTTGTTTTAACAGCTCCCTAATTCTAGAATAAGGTAGAACCATATGGGAGAAATATCAGGAATATTTCTTCCTATATAATGTATTATCCCAAATGATTTGGATATATAGAAATGCTATGATTATTGGTGTGCTGCTCTGAAAACTATTATGGTATTCGAGCAGGCTATGTAAATTGCACTTTGTGTTGGTGTTTAAGATCTTGGAGGCCGATTCGTGGTGATTTTTCTATGTCAAGAGGAGGATCCAAGTACAACAACGACGGGAGTAAAAGAGAAAGGGGTCTTGCGCAGGTGCAAATGATGTCTTGAATAGTTGAGCAATTGTATATTGTGTATTCTTCACAGCAAAGTAAATCTGTGACTTGCTGTGGTGTTTGGGAAGGGAGCGGTAGTTTCTTTGGGCATTGATATCATTCTTCAATTGTGTTTTTGCTGCTAAAGGCCTCCCTCAAGGTCTGATCATTCCAATGGCAAAGTCCAGAGCTTGGGTGCAGCATTGAAGGTGAAACAGCAAAAAGGCATTTATTAAAAAAAAAGGTTTTGAACAGCCTCACGAAAATTGGCATATCTTTTTCATTTATGAACAGAATTTGACGATTCAAATTGCGTTGGAAAGAGGAATAATAAGAGATGAAAACCCAGAAATTATTTAGAAAAACCTTTTTGAAATGTGAAAGCTGTTAACAGATGAAGTGAGGCATTTTAGTAGCTGCTGGACGTGTATTTGATCAAATGAGAATGAGGTGTGGCTTTGTTAAAGCATAGTTTTTTATTTTTTTATTTCATTTTGATTTTATAGAATCAATTGTCCAATATTTACATATTGGCATTTGAATAATGTTTGTGTTATAAGTTTTATAATCAAGGTGCATTATCGGTTGAACCCGACACCTTCGTTTTTTCTTCTGATTAAGAGGTAGTCATGGATAAATTAAGTTTCATCAAGAAATTCGAAGGTAGAGATTTTCATACATGGCAGATACAGATGCAGTTATACATGATAGAAAAAGATCTTTGGGATGTTGTCAAGCCAAACTCAATCATACCAACTGATGCAAATGAACTTGCTAAGTGGAATATCAAAAATCAAAAGGCTTTGGGAACCATTGCCCTTGGCTTGTCAAAGGCATACTTACATCATGTAGATTTTGCAAAGTTTGCAAAAGAGATTTGGGAGTCATTAAATAAGCTCTTTGGATCTGAAGGAGAAAGTGCCAAGACGACATTGAAGCAGAGATTGTATGGATTGAAGATGGATAAAGGAGCAAAAATGGCAGATCATATAAGTAAGTTTCACTCTCTTTTAAACCAGCTAGCTGGCATTAATGAAAATGTAAAGGATGATGATGCCAAAGCAATACTTTTGAATAGTTTGCCTAAGCATACGTCGGGTATGGTGTTTACATTAAGCAAACATTAGTCTTGAAGGAGTAATATCTACTCTACTTGATCATAATGAAGACTCAGAATCTGAAGAAATCTTATATGTACATAACAAAGCAAGTTCACTTTCAAAAAAGGAAAGTACAAACTCAAGAATTTCCCTTCAAAAGGGAAAATAAAATGCTTTTATTGTAATAAAGAAGGACATATAATACTGAATTGTAAGAAGAGGGCACAAGATCTACTAGGTGACAAACTAGATCAACATGCTTCCTTCGCTGAAGAAACTGATTGGGAAAACTATGCCAATGATGAAAAGCTATCATGTCCTAGTGATGAAGAATATGTGTTTTAGATAAATTCAAGCTTGGAGGTAGGAGGCAACGGAGGAAGGAGGACACTCAGCGTCCTCTCGTCAGTCACCAACGATGGGGCTGCTTATCAGCTTTGGTGGCATTTTGTTTGTGATGTATGTCTTTATTTTCCTAATAATTGGAAATGTCACATTATGTGGCGGGGGGGATATAACAGCAATATTCCATCTCCAGTGGCAGTGACAATTCCCTATGTTGTTGGAGATCAAGTGGCACGATTAACAACAATGAGTATTTCTATTCTTGTGTGTGTTATTTTCTTATGTCTCCTCCTAGTGAAAAATATTGTAATGAACAAAAGCACTAAAGTATTGCAGTTCATGGATCTTGAAAAGGTTAGTGGTGATCCAGAAAACCATATGAGGTGAACAGATGAGTGTGGTCCTATTCGTGTCCAGGTTTGCGGTAAACCTGTGTGAAAACCATGAAAGGTTGATGAGAGGTGCCTTTTGTTTGAATCAAGATCACGAGCCAAAAGAGTTGGGCTTACTGCAATGGGAAGTGCGAGTTTTTACCATGTTCGCACTAAGGGGAGGGATGTTGGAAATTTGTTGTTAGTGCTCAGCTTGTTATATTTTGTTACAAGTTGTTTTAACAGCTCCCTAATTCTAGAATAAGGTAGAACTATACAGGAGAAATATCAGGAATATTTCTTCCTATATAATGTATTATCCCAAATGATTTGAATATATACAAATGCTATGATTATTGGTGTGCTGCTCTGAAAACTATTAATATCTATGTGGTTGAGATTGGAAAGGCGGATGTAGTTTTGGGAGTAAAATGGTTGCACTCTCTTGGGAAGTATTCTCAAAATTTTCAAACAATGGAATTGAAGTTCAAGGTAGATGAGAGCCCATTATAAGTAAATCAGCAAACTGGAATGATGTTTTCTGAATTTTCTGAATTTTTTGTGTTTTCTACATTTCCAAACAATGGAATTGAAGTATTCTCAAGATTTTCTGTGTCTTCTGAATTTTCTGAGCAAATGGACAACTAAAACAGCAAACTAGAATGATGTTTGAGTACCAAATGTAGGTGCAAATCCTACTTAAATTAATGCTGATCAGCAATGAATGTTAACTTGCAAGAATTTCTCAACAGCAAAAAATAAATTATAACCCTGATTAAAAATGTCTACTTGGCTGGAAAATTATGTTCCAGATCTGAGATAATTAAGTGTGCTCACAACCTTAGAATATGTAATATCCCCTTCTCAGGAGAAATTAATTTGGCAAAGACCCTTAGCCTATTTTATTTCCCACAGGCTATTTGGGATGCTACAAGGGAATAATTAATTACTTAAATTAAATTTTCTAGAGTTTTTTGTGGCAACTTGTATTTAATTAATTTTTTTTATAAGGATTGGACATTATTATAAAAGTGCCTTATTTTTGGGTCCAAAAGAAAAGCTTAATTGAAGAGAAAGGGAAATGAAAAGTTGGGTCAAAAAGTGTATATAAGGGGGATATGAGAAGATTAACTCCATTTTATGTGTTTTAAACTTTTATCAAACCCTAGCTTATTGGAGAAATTGAACTTGGTTCATTCTTCAACCAAAGAACAAAAACCCTTTTGGCAATTAGTTTTGTGGACAAAAAACCCACCTAGCTGATTAAGCGAATTCATCCAAGATTCACCATTGTGCTTCATTGATTGGACAAATTAAAGAAGATTTGTTTGATCTAATTTTTTGGTGAAGATATTAAAGACACATAGTTTTGAAGGCTGCTATAGTACCCACTATAGTACTGCTACAATTCTTGCTATAGTACTTGCTACAATACTTGCTACTATTTGAAGGAGGAATCTTTCCAGTTGTATAATCACCCTTGGAACGTTCTACTTGTGAGTTTGGTGATTTTCTATGAAATATTAGCATTTGACAAATGTAAGTGTTGTAATGAAAGATGCATAAAATATTAGTTGTCTATTGCATGGTTTTTTATAATGTGTAGCATATCAATTGTTGCCACTTTTGTATCTTGACGTTAAATACCAGCAGGGGTTGTGTCGGCCAATTGTTTGTGAAATTGTCAATTGAAGGTTGATGCATGACAACTATTTGTTAAAATGCCCATGAACTGTTCAATGCCTGCAAATGTTTGTGAATATGCACATGACAAGACAAATAGTTGCAGCTGTTCCTAAGCACTAAATTTAGAAATATTGATTAGTTCAATGTTCTTCCAACTGTTTGACAAATTGTTTGGGAGTAGGCAGTCAGAAAATTTGCAAGTTTATTGAAATATTTTGGTAGGGACTTTACAGAATAAATGTGCAGAAACATATATGATAAAGCATTATACAATAATGCAATTAGTAGTATCATTCCCCAACTAATTTCATATTTCTGAATTATTCCCTATGAACAACAAATATATTTATTTATTGGATAAGTACCTTAATTCCACACTTACAACTACCAAATCATAGGTTGAGTTATTCTTAAAAATGCTCTCCTTGTCTCCTTACTGTACGGAAAGAATTAGTGTAAAGAGCCAACTAATTTTTTTGTATATTGACAAGTGCTTGGTAAAACGCTGACATTAGAGTTTTGAAGCTTTTTTTATGCAAATGTTTGATGAAATAACTATTTAACATTCAACTGGAATTGAAATATAATTGTTTACCATTCAAAGGAAAATCTTGGAACCATTTTGTTTCAACATAATACTCATATTAATTATCCTATGAATCATACAATATTGAAAAGTACTCTCTCTCTCTCTCTCTCTCTCTCTCTCTCTCTCTCTCTCTCTATATATATATATATATATACAAACAAATTGAGGTGAATTTGACCTCTAATTCGTTGGTCAATGCTGAGAAATTGAGTGTTGCATACAGAGTAATAATCTCCTTTCCCAAGCCTATAAAGTTCCAGATTGTTGTTACAGGTCTTCTATGTTGCTGAAGTGAATTTTATGTTTAACCCAGTCCCTATTTACAACAATTTTTACCTTGATTTGCTGCAGCAAACTCAGTCAATGGTGCAGCCGTGTAATAACCACCCTCAACTTTTTTTGAAATGTGTTAGCTTCAACTGTAAATGAAATACATAACAACTTCATTTCCACTTTATGATCACCCAGATCCTGGAAAGGGCAAGGTGAGCATACAGTGTTTTGAAATGCTACAAACTGAAATCAACTGCTGAAAAGGAAAAGCATCAAGCGGTAAGCCGACCAAACCACTTATTCAATGGGATGCATGTGCAATACAAAAAGGAAAACATCCGCTTATCCAGCGAGAATTATAATGGCACTTCTACTTTTCAGTGGGAAAGCTTATACAATATTTGGAAACATTGAAACATGCTTCTTCCACCTTCAAGTGGTGAGCGATTAGAAGAAAACCACTTATTCAATGGGGTGAGTATCAACAAATAAACCAATCAAATCAATGGTGGTACTACCATCCAGTGTTACAATGAGAGCATAGAAGGAAGCTTCAGCGGCATGACCATCCGAGCTTTACATTGTCAATCCATTATCAAAGAATATTGATCTGCTACTATCAAAGAGTGTTGATAATGTAAGCAAGCTGATGCAAATGTTGATATATGATAAAAACTGCTGGAACACCCCAAACAAAGCCCAATAATGAAGGGAAACCCACCAAACTAAGGATATCAGTGGTATACCTTGGATGTAGAGATAAGGTAGGCTGCAAAGGAGGTCTGATTTGCATTTATGACTGCTGTTCAAAGGCAGATCAAACTGGTATGCTAGCTGGAAGTGCTCAAAAATCACATACCCAATATACCCGACTCACTAGCAATGGCAAGGATCATCACCCTCAACTCCAAACATAAAGAACTTCATTCAACACATCCCCAAACATCAAGAAATGCAACTACAAGTCTGAAAATCAATACTCAACAGTCTTAAACAATAATGCCCAGGCTGTACAGCCCTCTAAGCTCATACAACTTCAAATCCCAATGCCAAAATCATTGCAGTAGCATTATTTGGTCTAGGCGCCAAGAAACAAGATGAAACAAGCCCAAATAGCTAGGCAACTTGGATCCCAAATTCAAATGCCCCATCTAGATACAATTGGTACAGCCTGATACAATGGTACGGCCTCCAAATGGGACTGCAAATCTATACGAACCAGTATTATAAGACACTTCAGGTCTGCAATATTATCACACCATCATTCCAAATGCTCTAATGTGTCTGAATCAAGGAGTACGACTAGCATAGCGGCTGTAAGAGGTACAGCCTGCTCAAGAGGATGGTCCTTCCAGCAACTTTAACTCTTCAAACACCATCAATCATTCATCAAAACTCCACAAAATGTTAGACAAATCACTCCAAAATATCTGCTATTAGAAGACATCAAATACCTCCATCATGAAATCCAAAACTGAAGACTCTGCTTGAAATCCAGTGGTGATTCCCGGATGAAATCACACCCAACCCAGCTAGAGATTATCTTTCAAATCTGAAACTAGAAATCTAGAGAGAGTTTTTGTCCTTTGAAGATCTTAGGAAGAACTTTGAGGTCCAATCCAACAACATTTCGGTATCAAATCAATAGCATATGGAAAAATAAGCCGCAACACCTCCTTTTATAGCTTTTGGAGGGAAATTAATCCATTTGAAATTATAAAATAATTAATTTGTCCCTCAAAAGACCTTTTTAAAATATAAAATGACTTATCATGAACAAGTTTCCCTCACATTTCCCTAGGTGTTCATTTTTGAGGGGCAAATAAGTAACTTTAATAAAATATAATGCTTAAACAAATATTTTAACTTCTAACATTATAAACTTAAGTATATATTTTAAATACTCCACCCAAGTTGCAGAAAGCATTGCCAAGGCTTCAAAATCCAATTTTGATCATGCCCATATGTAACTGAAGCAATGGGATGATGATAGGTGCCAACTCAGAGACTTACTAAAAATAGACATACTCTCCAAGAAGTTTGGATAACACCCTAGGAGTTTGAAAACGCTTCTGAAAATGTCACTGCAATCCATAACACCAACTGAGCTCAATGCCATCAACAGAACCCAAGAAAAATTGAACTTGTGCTCTCCAAGACCTTTGGAGTCCCCTTACCAATACCAATTAACCTAGGAAAACTCAAGAAATAGGGTAACGGTCATCATATTGATTAGGCCTGAGAAGAGGACATTACAAGCCTATGTGTTAAATGCCAATGCATAAGATGTAGACATTCATACCAACAATGGCAACCTCAATTTATTCCCACATCCCTACTGCAGATGAAAACTATCATATATTTGCACAACGTCTAGATTGTATGGACTCCAAATTAGGGTGGTGGCAAATTATGAGAGATTAAACCTTTTTCCTTAAGACTACAACTCCTCATTCCCAGACATCAATTTGTCAGGGTCATGATTGGCATTTGATAATTTTTAATCTATTTCTTTTGACTTGACTTCATACTCCACCATTAGTAGGTGTGACTTCCATTTCTTTACACGTCTGAATGGCAGCAATGCATTTTCACCCTATTTCAGTCCAATGATTCCCTTTTACTTGCGCATCCCATTTCTTGTCCTCTTCTTTGGTTGAAAAACAATTGCAAAATTTCTTACACAACCTGGAAGATTCTTAATGGGTGACGTCCAAGTTTACCAATGCCAATAGCTTGCCCACTTCTATATTATTTTATTGTTCTATATGCTAATATGATAAAAAAATTCCAACAATTAAACTCAAACTTCCTTGGCTACAACAAATTGATAGACCCAAAATTAACTTCATTCATTTTAACTCACCTGTGAATTTCAATGCGAATCCACCCAAAAATGGAAAGCTTTAATTACAATTTTTAAATCGCCAATCATTCTACACACTACTGAACTCTAAATGAACCCACTCGGTATTGGCTAGGAATAAATCCTTTTTCGAAACCAATTTTCCCTTAGGATTTTTCGTTCTAGGGTTTTAACTTGAGCAAATAACCAAATTCTACAATAGAATATGAAAATGTCCAAAAGATATCAATTTCCCTTTTGCCATCCCCCTTTATACCACCTTTTTGAACTTTCAAAAAGTTATGCTTTATTTCCTATAAAGTGACTTTATAATTTTAATTTTCTTTTTGGCCCCGAAATAAGTCACTTTAACATAAAATGTTCGGCTTTACAAAAATAATTAATTATTCCCTTATCATTAGCCCAATTAGCCTACAAGAATCAAAAATAGGGTAAGGGTCCTCACCAAACACTTACACCTATGAAGAGGACATTACAACTAGTCCCTATCTTGGTGCTGTACAGCTGGAAATAAATGCTACAGCCTTGGGAATCCTTTGTAATTTGAACGGTGTACCCCACTAAACCTGTTAAGGCTGTCCAAAATTGTTATTCCCTCCAACAGCAGACTTATAAATTTATGATTACTTATAAACTTCTCCTCAGAGTAAAGCTGCAGTAAAGTCATTCAAAACAGCTGATTTTTATGTCAGAGTTTATCTCCTCCAATGCTGCAATCTCCCTTAAACTTGTATGGATGCTTTTATGCAACAAATTCCTCCTCTAAAGCTGTGATCTCCAATACTAGCTGCAGATTAATATTTTTTAAACTGTACAGCTGTAAACTCTGCAATACTCCTCTATAATCTGTACAGAAGTTTTATAATGACTTCCCCTTTATGCGGCTGGCATGGAAATAAGTACAGCTGCATAAATAGAGTATTGAACAATATAATAACAATTTTCAGAATGTTTCTTTCAGGTAGATCTGCAACATTACATCATGATAAATTCTAAAAATTGATTTTAAAATAATTTGCTTACAAATGTGAATCAAACAATCAAAATCATTGAGCCCAAATGTGATCCTTGCATAGAACTGCCTCAAGGATATGAGGGATTTTGTCCCCATATCCAATCCTCCAGATCTCCAACACCAATGGTTTTCATCCTTGAGTGCTCAAACTCCAAATTGAAAAGAAATATTTGAAAATGCCAAAATCGGATAATTTGATAAATGCTTTTGTTCTTCTTTTATAGTTGCCTTTTTCAAGCCCTCCATTTATTTTATTTTTAGTTTACTTTCCCTCCAAGTATTTAAAAATACTTTTTAAGTTAGATCCATAGGTCCCCTTTAAGAATTATATTTGAATATTGTGTTAAAACACTTTTTATTACAATAATATAAAATGATTGGGCCCAATATTCTTTTAATTTGTTCTAAAAAGAAGGGGCAAGACAATGTTAAATAAAAAGCACAATTTCCTTACATTTTAGACTTGCTTCTAAGCTACGTACAGTTTCTTGTCATATTAGCCGCTTCAGTTACACTTTCCAAGTAGGAATGCCATTTAAAAACCATGCTATACTTTATCTTTGGTTCTCCATTGGCCAAGTCCCTACTTTAGATGGACTTTACCACCTTAATCACATCTATTAACTGGTTTTGCCAATGAGTATCAGCGCTAACCATTTAAGCTTTTAATTTACTGCCTAGTCATGCTTTCAACAATTCTTCACCAATTGAGTTGTGTTTTTTGAGTGGTTATCCCAGGGATAAAGTGCAATTTTTTCTTGTGTTTAAGCCCTTATTCACTGGTCATGATTTCAGTTATCACCTGCTACTTGATGTGCAGCTCTCTGCTAGCTTTGCCACTTCAAATTGGCAATCAGACTTGTGTTCTTTAAATGTTTCTTTCATGGCCCAGTTTACTAGACTTTCTGCCACCCTTGGCACAGTTTCTTATGTCAGTGACACTTCAAAGTGGCAACATAACTTGAGCTTACTATGTGGCGCAGTTTTATGCTTCTTCCATCACCTTAAGTGTCATTTTAGACTGGCACAACTATTCAAAAGGTGTGAGATTTCACTAAGACTTAGATGCATTTCCTCTAGGCGCAGTTTTATAAGATCTTCACCACTTAAGTCACCATTTTATGCCAGTCTTGCCATCGAGAAAGTGCAATTTCCACTTAGTTCTTTTCATTTCTTCCTTCGACACAGTTTGGGCTTGTTTCTGCACTCTTTTGACCTTGCCAATTGCTGCCATTCTTCCTTCAGGTCTATACTCTTGACATTTCATACTTTTCTTCCTGTGGCAGAGCTCCCAAACCATTGAAAACTTGAGCAATCTGCACACATCATTAGCTTGACAAAAATAGATCAACACTTGACTATTGACAATTTAACAAGGACAACTTAACTGGCATTGATAATATGATAAGAATGATATAGTTAAGGCATACAATCTTGACTGCAAGCAAAGTTTTGTAGGAGTGCTAATTTTGGCACTAACAGAATTCAGAAGCATTGTCCCTTCAATAAGTTTCAGCAAAGCATTTATGATTTAAACATCAACTTTCAATTAGTTCCCGGAGTGCATTCAGAAGGACTTCATGAAACCCTTCTGCAGGGTGGATATTTCAATAATTGTATATGATAATTTTAAAAGGACTTAGGTCATCACTCCAGCAAAAATACTACCTTTTTCTCACCAAGACTTAATATCAAATTGATATGTTACTGAAGTTGGCCTTTACATTAGAGATAGAATAATCAATCAAAAATTAATTAGGCTGACAATAAAACAGTCAAAACTAATAAAATTTAATTCAATCTTGTATTTTACCTGTTTCAGATGGAATTAATGTTTTCGCAGCACGAGCTAAGTATAAACGAGCAAATGCAGATGACAAAGGATCTGCTATGCCTCTAATCATCATAGTCAATCGTTGGCAAACATGCAATGGATTTTCCTCAAGAAAGTGCCAGCAACGCAAAATTGCCATTTCAAGGTATCTGTAATATAAACATATAAAAACAAACATAATTGTATGAAATATGTCCAGCATTGTTAAAAAGGCATCAATTATGAATTGATACAAATATATCATATGTATGATATAAGCATGCATTTTCAAATGAAACACCCATTGAATAATCAATTCCAATAATAGTGGCATTGATCAAAATAAATGGAATTAATGTTCAACTTCTGAAACCATAAGAGTCATAACAAAAATGTACATATATGCACGTGTCATACCCCCTCCACAAAAAGAATTGCAGCTATAACCTCTTATTAATGATCGATTAAGTTTGAAAGAATCATAGCAAGGAAAAAATAAAATTAATTAATAATTAATTAAAAGAAAAAAAAGCAGAGCTTCATTAAGGAAAGGCATGTCTCTTTGCAAGGGATATAATTGATGAAAGGATGTGACTTTCCCCCTCAAGGGAAAGATATTAAAGAGAGGACATTTTATTGGAGGAAGACATCAAGGGAAAGTGATTGGAAAAAGGGAAAATAAGAAATATAAGATATGTATTGGAATTAAATATTATTTTCAGCAAGAATATTATTGGGAAATAAGTTTGAGAATATAAATTAGGAATATATATAATCATAATTGCATAATGATATTTTATTACCAATGAATATAGAAGATTCCTTTAGCAATCTATTTTGAATTTATAATAGTGTTTTGCAAATAGGGAGGCTTATCAACCTTTCGAGCTCATGAGAGGTGATGTACCGGCCTTTCCTTCATCAACCACACCATCCTAAGATGGAGCGCTCGTGGGCCAGGAGGCATATGAGTGCTCCCAGACTTGTCGAGGAAGGCAATCTTCATGCATCTTATCAAGCACGCCACCCCAAGATGATGATTAAAAGCATTGGCTAATTGTATTTTAATTTTCAATGTAATCATCATATTGACATTTTAAATCTAATAATATATTGACATTCAGCATTTTCAATGCATTGGGTTTAATAGTTTATAGTTTCAATTGTTAGTTATACTTTTGTTTCAAGTACTATATTATATTTGCACCATCATTCTCCCACCATCCCCCAATTTGATTCTTGGTCCCCACACCTGCAAAAACCATCCAGATATTTGCCCATCCCACATCCTTGAAACTCCATGGAGCTATGGTTAAATTTTATATGAAAAAAGCAATAAATGGCATGCAGCTATCTGCATGCAAATGTTTTATCTAGAGTTATGGATTGATGTAATGTCCCCTTTTGGGGATTGCCCTAAATCTTGTCCTAGAATCCCCAAGCTCAATGTGGTTAGGGCTGTAACTTACCACTTAAATGCTTCTAACAGGATAAATCTCGGCTTTAAGCCCTGCAATCATGTTGGATAATATTGGAAATGTAGTTCATGTGATCATAACATCATAAATGTCTTATCAGTTTAAATACATAACTATTCCAAGACTATCCAAACTACCAATGCCTATAATGCACAGTGGAAGTTTTAATCATAATAGGACTTGGATGAGAAGCAGGATAAGTCCGCCCAAAGCTATCCCTCTAAGCCCAAGAGCACAAGCGTCCGAAAAAGACAACCCACCCCTTGGCCCCAAGCGGCAAGAACGTCTGAACCAAGACAATTCCACCCTTGAAGTGGGCTACTTAGTGGATACACTTGTATCTGCTTTTTCTATCCATGATGTCTTGTCCATCCCTCTTATGATTGCAATTTCTTGGATCCATCCTAACAACCAATCATAGTTTGGCTTGATAGGAAAGCCTTGAAAGGGGTACCTATAAACTACTCAACCCATCTAAGCCCAAGAGCACAAGTGTCCGACCAAGACAACCCACCCCTTGGCCCCAAGCCGCAGGAACGTCCAAACCAAGACAATTCCACCCTTGAGGTGGGCTACTTAGCATGGGGGAGCCCGTAGACTGCATACTCCTAACTTGCTTCCTTCAACCTTATATTTGGTTGATCATAGGATAAGGTCATACATAAGTACATATACAATCTATTCATTTATATTAAAGAGTCATAATTACTTATAGGGCTCATTAATTGTTGTAAGCATCATTATTGCACATATATATATATATATATATATATAATCTATTCATTTATATTAAAGTCATAATTACTTATAGGGCTCATTAATTGCTGCAAGTATCATTATTGCACAAAATATATATATATTATTATATATAAACTATTTAAACTTACAGCTCAAATATATTCTTGACAATATATTTTATTCTTCTCTCTCATCTGCTGCTTTCCCAGATTTATGACTGAATATTATATTGATTCCCTCAATGATTAACTGAATTCATAAAATACCACCTTATTATTATCTGCAGAAGCCTTTCTCGATTTTTCCCAGCCACGATGATATCTTGTTCTGCAGAAGTCTTTCCTTTAAATATCCCATAGCTTTTCCTCATAGGACGTGACTTTAGGCTGACCGGTACCCCTTGAGGAATCACACCACTTTTCAATTGCTGATATCTGAGGGTCGCTGATTTTGGATGCATCGTTGTCTAAAGTTTGGGTTAACTATTTATTAATAAAAATTTCTGTTTTTCATAATCAGCATGGCAATTGTAATATTATTATTTTAAGAGCATACTTATAACCACAATAAACATTATTTATAATTTATATATTATTAAACATAATAAACATTATTTATAACTATAATAAACATATTTATTATAATATTTATAATTTTAATATTATTACTGATAAATATCCTTATAATGATAATTCAGATTATATTTATTTTATTACTTTATTTTGATGTTGATTTACTTGTATTTAAATATTTGATATTTTAATATTAAAGTATAAAAATAATTTGCCAATAGTCTGTAACATCTCAGTTTCATGTAAATAGTCTGTAACATCTCAGTTTCATGTAAATAGAAAATTTATACATATAGTCTGTAACATCTCAGTTTCGTGTAAATAGAAAATTTTCTTTAAATTCTAAACAGAGCAATAGTAGTCATTATTTCATAACATGCCGAATATATATCAAACAAGAATGAGTCACAAATGTCTTTTACATGCGTGGAAGAAGTTCTTGGATCGAAGCAATCTTGTAAAACCAGTTGTTACATGTGTCTTTGGCCTCATATGGAACATCATTGCATGTGAAGTTCTCTGCATTGATTTAGAGGAATTTTACATCCATCAGCAAATACATAAAGATAAAAAGAACTCAATATATTGAATAAATGTGTAAAACATTCCTACATGACAATACAAATCAAAAGAAACTACTCAAATCCTATTTGAATTATATTTTGATTGAGAAAATCTGTCTAGGATTGTTAAACAAAGAATATGAGAATAGCATTAAATAATGGGAAAGAGCAACCAAACTAAAGAAGTGTGAGATCTATCGAATAAGGATTTTCCTGATGCTTTAGTGAAATAAAGCTTTCAAAAATATACTAAAAAGAGCAAAAAGCTTAGCAATATCAAAATGATTACAAAATAGTTAATTTTGGGGAGTTCAATGAACATTCAAAGCTTCTATATTGCATAAATACTCTTATCCAAACAGTTACTATTAACCTTTACCTATCATGGCATTTTTGTAGTTAGCAACTATAATAAGTCCTTTGTACTTATATTTTGTATTTGAAACTCACCATAGTTTGTCTTATTATGTCCCATACATTGTACACGTTGATATTATTAAAATATTAAATGTAATATTAATGGTCATCTTTTGCTTTTATTAGCTTTAGTTAGTCGTCAGTTAACGTTTAGTAACTTCCAGTTTTGCTTTAGTCTGTTTTAGCTTCTTTCCACTTTTTAGCTTTAGTTTTCTTTAGTTAACGATTGTTTTGTTTTAGAAACATAGTCTTGTATTTCCTTTATAAGGAGTTCCTCTCTCCTTTTGTAAATCAAGCAATTATGAATATCAATTATCTTTTCATGGTATCAGAGCTCAGACTCGAACCTGATTAGCCAAAAAAAAATTATTTTTTTTAAATCGAAGAGATTTTTTAGAAATTTTTTGAAAGAGGTTTTGAAAAAAAAATTGAGAGTTTTTATTGCAGAAAATTCGTGCGTATTGTTTTAAAGCGTTTTTCGCAGGGTTTCAAGAAGAAAAATCGTGTTTTGTTTTAGAAGGTGATTTCAAGTTGTTTTTTCTCTGCAAAATCAATTTTTTTGAAGGAAAATCACGGAGGACCTGTTTATCTACAAAAATTGCATCTCAGTTTTCTTAAAATCACAAATTTTTTTCAGTAAATTGCGTTTCTCTTGGAGTCATGACTGGAAAATTCTGACATTTTTCTGAGTTGCAACTTTTTAATGCCGTCCATTTTTTTTTGCGACCTCCTATATGCTCTTCTGTGCGGATTTTTTGGCGTCTTTTGCTTGGTTCATGGCAGCTCTTTCTGGTATCAGAGCTTAAGCTCGAACTTGATTAGGTTTAGAAATTTCTTAGATTTTTGGTTTAGCCGATTTTTTTTTTAAATAAAAATCAAAGAAATTTTGTAAAGTCGATTTTTGAAATCTAAGTTTTTTTTTATCGGGGAGTTTCTAAAAAAAAAATTTGAGGGTTTGTTGAAGCAAAGTTTTTTGAAATAAAAATTGTGGGTATTACCTTCAGAAGAAGAATTTTCGAGGAATTTTTTAGCAGATTTTTGTGAAGAATTTTTTCTTTTGCAGCAGATTTTCGAGAGCAAAATGCAGATTTTTTTTAATGAAAAATCGCGCCGTTTTTTTAAAGAAGATTTGTGGATTTACAGAGTTAAAAATCGCAGTTTTTTTTCAAGAAAAATCATTGTTTTTATAGAGAAAAAATCAAAGGTTTTTGGGTGCTGCAAATCGCCGTTTTTCTGAAGCTGTTTGAAGAAATCGCGTGTCTTCTGCTCGCGTCGGCATTCTTCCAGCCAACGGAGAAGGAGATGATTACTTTCCTTCATTTTCATTTGCATAACCATATCACGGCATGGGAACCAAGAAGACCAAGGATGTTCAGTTTTATGTGGAGGTAATGGAGGTGGCCCAAACTTTAGGAGGGGCAAGAAGGTCAATGTATGATCTTGATGAAATTGAGGAAGAATAGCAAGAGAGGGACAAGAAAAATAAAATCAATACAGAGTTTCAAGGATTTGTCAAGTGAGTAAGAGAGCTATGGGAGTAGCCTCATCTAAAATATTTTGAACTAGAGTTTGATATACCATTTAGAGAGCTTGGTTTTCATGGAGTTCCTTTCAAAGCCTTTTATTTTATTATTCCTATGGTAAACTATTTGGTAGAGTTATGGAATTACCTTTCTTAGTAATCACTATTAGTGAGATTGAGATTGTTAACCTTGAGAGAGCAGGACTTGGGCAAAAGGCATTTGATATGGCTATTATTTTCAAAGACTTCAAGCGGGATGTACTTTGCATTGACACCATTCCTCAATTTCACTTGATGACATCAAGGAATGGTTGAACTCCATGGATATAAAGTATTATGAAAGCAGAATGAACTTGAACTAGCGGCCAATTTTGAAGAGTATTCGATGATCCAGATAATTTATTGAAGATGGTGGTTGGGAATTTTTGAATATGGAAGCTAGTGATTCGACTGATAATTCAAAAGAGTCAGATCAAGGATATGAACCCTTTGATGTAGAAGAGGAATTAGAATCAGATTTCATGTAGCCACCATCAAGAGTGTTACAAGCCAACAAGATGGAGGGAATTCTTATATAAGGATAATTTTCAATGTTGTAGGTACCGGATTTAATGCCAACTACAATGGAAACATTGAAATTCCCTAGTAAATTTATGTTAAGGAAATTTCCTTTAGATGCAAGGATTCAAAGCACATCAACCATGTGGTACAAATGATTAAATCCTAGAGATGATCTCGTAGCAATGAAAGAGTCTGAAAAGGTAGAGAGAGCTACACTGGTGACTTAGGAGAAACTTTAGCTTTCAAAAACAAAGCCAATTAGGCTGGAAAACGTGTGGATCAGGCCAACATTTGGTGGAAGAGGAGGAAAGATGATTGGAACTTTGGAGGCCCACCATAATGGATTTCAATATTCAACCATGAGAGCAGAAGAGAGAGTTGATATCATGTATCAAAACATTAAGCATGCATTCTTCCAGCCAGCGGAGAAGGAGATGATTACTTTGCTTCATTTTCATTTGCATAACCATATCATGGCGTGGGAACCAATAAGACCAAGGATGTCATGTTTTATGTGGAGGTAATGGATGCGGTCCAAACTTTAGGAGGGGAGATCCTAATGTTTGCCAAGAGGCATAAAGTCAAATGAATTAAGTTCACTTACATGTCTGCCAAAGTTTACTTCCAATTTTTATGACTGTTTTTCTTGACTGTCAGAGTTTACTTACAAATTTGAAATTTCTTTCTGGTCATTTTGATGAGGATATATTCAGCCAATGTGTAAGAACCTTTTGTTTGTATCACAAGCATTTTTGCATTGCAAGAATTTTGATTATCTATGGTCTATAGCTATGCCATCTCACTTATTGGATCTTCTATTTCAATATTTTCTATGGCCTCCTCTGTTTGAGGTAGCACCTGACAATCCTACCTCCTTTCCTTAGCTGAGAAGTGGATTTGAATTTGGAAATATTGCACTTTAAAACTAGCTATGGTTTAAAGAGAGCTATTCTAGCTTTGTTGTTGACACCCTCAATCTTCAACAAGGACTTAGATGCATGGACTAAAATGCAAGCTTTCAAACTAATATCTAAATGTGCATAATTTGATTAATTATGGTTTTCACAGGCAGTTGTCTTTACATGACTATTCTAGATTGTCAATACATGTAATACATCCTTATTAAGTTTGGCTACCCTTATTTAGAATGCCTTGGCCTTTGGACTTGATACAAAGTTGCGCATTGTTATTCCATATTTGTAACATGTAGGATATTTAAGGGGTATAACATATAGAAATTCAGTACTATCATCCAAGGAAAACTTACATATGGTGTATCAAGAACAACAGAAAATTCTTTTATTAGGGTTAATGCTTTCTTCCCCCACACTATTGATATTTTCCCCAAAACATGTTTTTTTTAATTTTCAACGCATCTAAAAATTTGATGTATTGATTAACATTTGTTACGTATTTCAGTTGTTTATGCAAATGATGCATATATGTTAACTCAATCAGTGTTGTTACTTCAGTAGTTTGACTTCTATGACAACCAACCATTAGGCCATTGTGTGCAGGAGCACGTTTGTGTTTTTAGTTAGCTTTTTTGGATAGCTCTACTAGGTGTTGAGGACATTCCATTTATCTTTTGAATGTTAAGAATTCAGAGTTTCAAGGATTTGTCAAGCGAGTAAGAGAGCTATGGGAGCAACCTCATCTAAAATATTTTGAACTAGAGTTTGATATACCATTTAGAGAGCTTGGTTTTCATGGAGTTCCTTTCAAAGCCTCTACTTTTATTGGTCCTACGGTAAACTATTTGGTAGAGTTGGTGGAATTGCCTTTCTTAGTAATCGCTATTAGTGAGATTGAGAATTGTTAACCTTGAGAGAGTAGGACTTGGGAAAAAGGCATCTAATATGGCTATTGTTTTCAAAGACTTCAAGTGAGATGTACTCTGCATGTACGCCATTCCTCAATCTTCGCTTGATGGCATCAAGGAATGGCTGAACTCCATGGATATAAAGTATTATGAAAGCATAATGAACTTGAACTGGCGGCCAATTTTGAAGACTATTATTAATGATCTAGATAAATTTATTGAAGATGGTGGTTGGGAATTTTTGAATATAGAAGCTATTGATTATGATTCTGATTCTGATAATTCAGAAGAGTCAGATCAAGGATACGAACCCTTTGATGTAGAAGAGGAATCAAAATCAAATGAGGAAGGTTCAGAAGATGAATCTCTTGTGGAGTAAGAGGAGGACGAAGAAGAAGATTCTGAAGAGGAGGAAGGTAAAACATGGGATGAATTAGAAGCTGAAGCCAAAAATGCAAATAAGGAAAAAGGAGACAAGTCTGACAGTGAAGAGGAAAGGCGACAACAAAAGGTAAAAGCTACAGGGAAGTCTCGGGCACCTGATATTAGAGATTCAAGAGGAATGACCGCCAAGAGGCATAAATTCAGATGAATTTAGTTCATGTACATCCTTCTACTATTTATTCATGCACATAAATAGTCATCTTGTAATCATAATATTTGAGCTCTATTTACTCATCCTACACATCAATAAACAACTCAACACAAGAGATGCAAATTAACATATTAACACAACAATATCCAACTAAGTTATTGAAACTCAACTATTGATACCTCGTTCTCCATCTAGATTACAAAATTGTTCCACTTTTTGTTTTGTAACATATTCTTTTCAAATTTATTTGGATGGCGGCCATATTTCTCCTCCTGTCAAAACATGGCACATGTACTAGTTAAACTAATTAATATGAAATCATTTACTTTTTCCAAGGAAATAAAAAATATATATCATTTAACATATTAAATATACTTACAAATGTACAGATCAAGGCCTGTAAGCCTTTCTGGCCACTGTGATGCATGGCACAAAGTTTCTCAAGCCTAGCCTTGGAGGCCTTGTCCTAAAACATATACTAATTAAATTTAACTATGCACAAATAAAATTTAAATATCGTTTAATAAATTTGATATAATCTTATGAGCAAATTCAAATACCTATGTACTCTCCTCACCGGACTTCCTTCGTGCATCGGGCTTCTCATATGATTTTACAAGCTCTTTTCATACTTTCACACTTACATCAATTGGCCTTCTTTTTTGCCTTAGCTTAGGAGGGATTTTTTTATCTTCTTTGTTTGGTTGCACCAAAATCTCTTGCAGTTTTGAGACATTCGTAGCTTTATCTTCTTTATAGACCAACCTGTGCCAAAATCAGTCTCCATGTCATGGATAACTGCTTTTTTCAAATGCATGGGTATCTGTGAGAATGGCAAATGTAGATAGTCTTTGAACTATTGAAGGCATGATTCCTTCAACCTATTCACAAACATTTTCCCAGCATCTGTCATTCGGACTTCCCCTGAAACCACCTCGTATTCTATCTTCGTATTATTGCTACCAATGCAAGATTGATAACATGGTGTGGTGGAAGAAATCTATGTCCTAGGAGTGGCTGGGACATTGGAAGTCTCTACTCACTGTTCCACATTCTCAGAGTTTACTATTAATGATTTCCTCCTGGATCTTTTGCTCGATCTAGGACTGGTTGGGGAATCAATTGATTCCCTTTGACACAATTGATTTGTTTGCAATGTTTGAGGGGCATTACCAGATTGTTTTTCTATGTATTTGGCAAGCATTGTCCAGTCCACATTAACCAATTTGTTCACTGCCTCTACCCCCAATATGGAAGCCAATTCCTCTTTATCTTTGTCAGTCTCATGTCCCTATATATATATATATTAAATTATATTTCTTCTTTTAAATTTAGAAACAAAAACTAAAAAGTCAAAGTCAAAGAAACAATGGAAACATTTACGAATCTATAAATTGACAATGAATTACCTCATTGTGGCCAGAGTCTCCTGACAATGCTCCCTTCCTTCTATTGCTTGACATTTTGAGGCGACCTAGGGAAAATTATTTTCGTCCAGTCTGTGGAGGCAAACGAAGTACACACTGTCAGGTATGAAATTTTTCGTCCAATTTGTGGTATGAAAGTTTTGTTTTGTGGGCAAATATGTTTGTTGGGTTTGCTTAGTGTTGATAACCTAGGGAAAATATGTTCCCTGGGTTTGCTTAGTGTTGATAACCTTAACATGAAAACTATTTCATAATGCAATCTTGCATGAATTTGTCATGGCATCGGTGACTATGGTACGATTGGGCGAAACCAAGCGGTTTCTGCATTTATTTTCAACAGTTGGTCAACAGTGACCAACCCAATTCCCATATTTGCCAAGCAGTTCACTATTTCCTTGATACCCAGGTTAGGGAAAGAATACGAAGGCATCCTGGCTTCGTGCTATAATATTTTGAGCCAAAGCTCAAATGGGTAGGGTAAAAAAATTTGTTGGTTTCTCAAAGGTTT
This sequence comes from Sequoia sempervirens, assembly GCA_007258455.2. Classification (NCBI taxonomy): domain Eukaryota; kingdom Viridiplantae; phylum Streptophyta; class Pinopsida; order Cupressales; family Cupressaceae; genus Sequoia; species Sequoia sempervirens. The sequence goes on along the minus strand of VDFB02323271.1, from coordinate 4,502 downwards.
TACAATTTATAATCATGGGACAATTTAGAGGTTTGGACAGGTTAGGCCACGAGCCAGTAAACAATCACGAATTCAAATGCAATACAAAGAGCAATAAATAATCACGAATTCAACCAAGAAAAAATAAATGTAACCTTACCTATGGTGTCGTAAACTAAATCAAATTTCTCATCAGTTTCTAGTAGCGCCCTGCTCTCTTCCTTTGCACGGTGTTTTTCCTTTTTTTGTCATCTGATTTCTTCCTTCACGAGGGAAATTTTTAAATTTCTGATTTTGATTCAGTAGTCGGCGCTTTAGTCAGCGTTAGTTAATGCCAACTTTAGCACCAACTTTTGGCCTTTAATGTAATATGTTTGGGGCACCTAAGGCGACGCCAAGTGCGCCTAATTGGGTGCCTATCATTGTTGTATAGTGACTATTTTCATTGTTGTGTATTACAGGATCTAGAGTGTTGGAAATAATTCCAACTCCTGCCTTGTTTTTGTGACCACCGCTGCCCTATGGCTCCTTCATCAGCTCAGTGCGATAGAGCGGTTTTTACCGTGGTCCCACCGTGGTTCCACAAGGTGCTTCATCCTTCTCGGCGGTAGTGCGGTGAAAGCTTTTGTGGCTACACGTGATTCTTCCTTCTATTCCTAGTGGTGTTGCGGTGACTCCCGCAAGTCTTCTACCATTGGCGTGCGGTGACTACCACTGTCTTGCGACTCCTTCATCAGCTTGGTGCAGTAGAGCGGTTTTTACTGCAGTCCCTCAAGTTGCTTCTTCCTTCTCGACGATAGTGTGGTGAAAGCTTTTGTGGTAGCATTTTTATTCACAGAGGAGGCCATGGAGAGAGGACGTGGATGACATAGAAATACTAAATCACTGAGAGGAAAGTGGGTAGAAATAGATGAGACAACGAAATCTACAAATAGAATAGAGGTAAGAAGAGAAACTAACCTCAACCAAAGGAGGAAGGTGTTTATGAATTCACAAATGCTACAACATAGAGGAGATATTAATATGTGTTGTACCCAAACCAAATTTTTTGCTTCATCAAGGAATTTTGCATAAAATAGTCTAAACCTTGCTAAAATGATGTAAAATACAGTTTTGGGCAATATCAAGCATGGAGTTTTTGTCAATATTTTGTCAGTTAAAGTCAGTTTTATTGATCAAAACCTGAAGTAGAGACTCAGAATGGAGCTTTTCACAATGGAGGAGCATCTCACGACAGTATTTCACGTTGCATATGATGATTTAAGTGATCGAGAGGGAGTTTTCAGTGGTTAAATTATGAAGATTTCTCAGGGAAAAAGCAGAAAGCGCAACTATAGCCCAGGGGCGCCCAGCTTGTTGAAGGTCAAGATCTTGTTGAAAGTGTTCAAGAATACAGTCAATCTCTTCAGAATCAGTCTGGCTATCCGATGAGCTATCTAGCGAAGCTTTATGATACCTGTAACTCCGGCAAACAGCATCAGAAGTAGAAATTCCCAAAGTTTTAGAGAGGAGAAAATTTGTCTTTTTCAGGCAAAAGCGCAACTATAGCTTGAGGGCGCCCATCTTAAAGAGGGGGTAAATTTTGGTATTTTCGATAGCAGATATAGTCAATCTGTTCACGACTAGTCTGCTCATCCAACGAGATATCAAATGCAATCATCCGAGTCCCAGAGTTTAGGCACCCGTCGTCTGAAGATCAGCTTATAATGGAGTTTTTACGTTTCAGAGCTTCTTCGTTGTGTTTCCAGTGCAACTACAGCTCAGGGGCGCTGGTTAAAAGGACCCTTAAAATGGTGAAATTTGCAGACAAAGTCTTCCTGACATCAGTACTACTCTAGTCCAGCTTCGCGACGCACCATCCAGCTTGTCGATTCGACGTTTCGGGTGATCGTGGCAGAGGTTCTACCAAGCACGTAATTTCACGAGCGGACCAACATAAAGTTTTCATTGTATTTCTACAGTCCAGAGGCGCCTAGCCTTTTGGCCTGTCAGATGAGGTCGTTCGCATTCGAAGTCTTCACGGCTTTCGAGCGTAATTACTTTATCTATTCAACAAGCCTAGCTGTCAGCCTTTGGGATTTGGCAAACGCTCGTACATGCGAGGTCTTTGGTGAAATGCTGAAAAGTGAAGATATCCAGAAAATGGCAGAGTCTGGAGCGGATATTTTAAATAAAATACACACTGGCGTTTTTGAGGTCTTAGAAGCAGTTTTCTTGCTTCGTCACCTCTAATGACTTCTCTTGTGGGCCCTTCTGGCTGTCCGTTAAAACAAACGTGTCTAGAATCGCGTCATCCCAGCTCCAGGTATCGGAGGTCGAAGTAGGGCATTTGGTTGGAAGTTTGACTTTCGTCAAAATGGTGTCAGTGCAACTGAGAGCCAGGGGTGCTTTTACTTTTGAGGCCCTTAACATAGCTTTCAGATGTCGTGCATATATCCGTTGGATGCAGAATGTCTCCAGTCATGCAGTGAGCTTTGTTTCCTGTCAGCAGGATTCACTGTTTGCCGTCAGCAGCCGTTTGAAGTGTCAGATGGCAGTTTAGGAAAATGGTTAAGTCTGGAACCTGTAAATGAATTTAATCAAGGGCGCCTAATTTTTTAGGGTGTTAAACGATGGATCTTGCAGTTGTGTCTCCCAGCAGACATTTCTTCCTTGTTCAGTGGGCTTTCCGTTGAATTCTCCAGCTCAGTCTCAACATCTCACGGTCACTCAGAAATCAGTGTTGAAATTGGCCAGTCGTGACTTTGCTGTCAGCTATAAAATAGGAAGTTAGTAAAAAGTGTAATATCTTGAGCTAATGGACGCCTATGAGCTCAAGAGATGACTTTTCGGAATCGGTGAAGTCTGACGGTGAATCTCAAAGCTTCATCCGAATTGTCAACTGAAGTTTGATAATATTTAATATTTATTATTGCATTTTAGCATTAAATGGCAATTTTCTTGAGATTAGCGCCCTCTTTATGCTAAGTTCTCAAATTGCATGATGATGAATATTTTATTATTATTTATTTTTGAACTCCGAGTTAGTGGCAGTTCAACTAAAGGGCGACCAATTGGAAGGCTTCAGGGTTTTAAATTCTTGTAGTTCACTAGTTGATGCAAATTTCTTCTTATGGCGCCTTTTTCATTTTTGTATCATAAGGCTAAAGAGAAATTCGTTTTTCTTAAGAGAAATTCATATCTTCAAAGGAAATCGAATTTTATCAATTTTCAAAGGCGTTTCTTCAAGAAGAGTTCATATTTGAAGAACAAAAGGCGTATTAACTTCAAGACAAATTCGTAATTTTCAAACAAAAGAAATTCGTATTTCTTCAAAGAAAATTCATGATTTTAAAGCAAAGGCAAATTCTGGCAAAGCAAAGGCGAAATCTTCATCTATTGCCAAGGGCGTTTTCATCAAATACATCTTTTTGCAGGTTAAAAGTTCACTTTTTCAGCAATTTGAAGAATTCAAGGGCGATTTTCATTGAAGAAGAGCATACAAAAAACGTTTGTTTCCTCCTTGATTCTCAAATTTCTCTCAGATTTTAATTCGCATGTTCTTGAAATTGGAAAAATTCGACAAGTCTCAGCATCTGGATCATTTCTATATAGCTTCCACAAATTAAAATCGTGCGTTTGATTTTTCAAGAATTTTTAACTCCAGAGCATTCATTCTCGAGTTTCTAATTTTCTCAACTGAAAACTCTTTGCATGGTTGAGGATAAGTCAAATTTTCGCAAATCTGACATTCTGGGTTGTCTTAGAATTTTTTTCTGGACAAAACTCATATCTCAGATTTTTTCGTGAAAATTGCCCTTTGATAGGCTATTTTTAGCCTCAACAGGGTTTTTTTAGTTTTCCAGAGAAGTTGTCAGAATATAGCCGTGTTCACAGTCAACAGGCAAGTTTTTCAGAGTACAGTACACAAACTGAATTCAAGACCAAATTGGTCTTAATTCATGATTTCGTTAGAAAAGCTGAGATCGACTTGTATCAAGCTGCAGAGGAGATGTTGGCTATCACTTCAGTTATGAAGCCGCCAAAGTTATAAGTCAGTGAAATGCTAGTTTGAATGTGCAAAGATTGCCAAGATTGCTCAAGTTGCTGACAAGCAGCGAATTATGACAACCTTTAGATGCTAATGCAGTTAACAATCCCGTTGAGGGATTGGTTGTTCGAGATCACGAACAGTAAACTTCAGTTCCCACCTCTCAGGATAGACTTTATACAACAGGAGTTAAACTTGGCGTTACCCTTTCAAGTTAACTTGTTGTTTCATCACATGCATATCTATTCTGAGATCAGCTTTACACACTTGGAGTTTCATTTAGGGTTTTTCGTTAACTAATGGTAGTGTTCCAGTTAACTCGCTTTCAATAAGGACGTGCATGCTTGCACAATTGTCCATTTTTAGATTAGATGTTTCGGTTAACTGATGGTAGTTTTCCAATTAGCTGTATAGTTTACTTTATTAGGGCTTAGCAGTAAATCTTGCATGCATTGCAAGACTATAGTTGACTCAAGGTGATTTTAGGGTTCCC
>VDFB02323270.1:0-44791 GCA_007258455.2 Sequoia sempervirens | reverse complement strand
TGATGGGAATAGGTAAGAGGAGATGAGGAAGGTTTTAAGCCAACAAGGGATCTTTGATCAATAAGCTTTTTAATATTTCTCCCTAAACTCTCAGCCAAGATAGTAAACAGAATAGGAGAAATAGGATCTTCTTGTTTGAGGCCTCTGGACATCTGAAAAAACCTTGATGGTGACCCATTCACAATGACAGCTGAAGAAACTATCGAAACAAGCTAGTTCACCAGTTGAATGACTCTGTTATTAAAACCAAACTTGTCCAGAATTTTAAACAAGAAATCCCAATCAACCCGATCATAGGCTTTGGAAATGTCCAGTTTAAGAATGAACCCTTCAGTTTTTGAAACCATTAACAAATGTAAGTTCTCATGAACAGTAACAACTGAATCCATAATATACCTACCTGGCACAAAATCGTTCTGCTGCGGAGCAATAATTTGGGGAAGCATAGAAAGCATTCTTGAAGTCAACACCTTTGAAATAATTTTATAAATAGAATTACATAGGCTGATTGGCCGAAAAGCTTGAAACTCTGAAGCCCCAGATTTTTTAGGGATAAGGACCACAAAAGTTGCATTCAATTCTTTCAACAAATGTCTTGATCCAAAGAATTCCTTGACAGCGTTCACCACATCTGGCTCAACAATTTCCCAAAACACTTGGAAGAAGAATAAAGGAAAACCATCAGGTCCAGGAGCTTTATTACCATCAAAAGAGAAGACAACTTTCCTTATTTCAGCTTTGGAAGGAATAGCAGTGATTAGGGAATTTTCATTATGACCAATCACTTGAGGTATAGCTTCAATCAAAGAATCTTGAGCTTCAGTAACAATCTCTCCATTACAGGAAAGAAGGTTCCTAAAGAAAAGGACAGCTTGTTCCCTGATATCATCTTCCTCCTCAAAACTAGTCCCATTAGAAACAATATGAGTGATTCTGTTAGCAGCCCTATGTTTCGAAGCAGTTAGATGAAAAAATCTAGAATTCCTATCTCCCTCAGTCAGCCAAGACACCCTAGATCTTTGACGCCAAAACACTTCCTCTTTAGCAATTATGTCATGCAATTGAATGAGGAGTTCATTTTCTTTTTCTCTAAAATTGTCAATGTATCCCCATTTCTGGATTTTAAATTGAATCTCCTGAATTTTGCCCTGAATTTTCATTTTGGATCCAAAAATATTTCCAAAGGCATCCTTTTTCCACCTTCGCACATTCATTTTCACTTCCTTTAATTTTTTAGCAATCCTAAACATAGCTGTGCCAGAAATATCTATATTCCACCAACTGCGGATTTCCTCAAAAATTCGAGGATGAGAAAGCCAAAAATTTTCAAATCTGAAAGGGAAGTTTTTTTTCACCTTGGTAGGATCCGCCAAAAGACAAATGGAAAAATGATCAGATCTTACCCTTGACAAGGCTCTCAAAGCACAAAAATAGTCTATAAACCATTGGCCAGAAGCAAGGGCCCTATCAAGCCTCACTTGGATCAGGTCAGGCCCTAATTTCCTATTAGTCCAGGTATAAGAAGCTCCTTGTAGGTCTAAGTCAATCAAGGCATTGTTATTTATGAAGTCGGATAGGCCAGATTTACTGTCCCAATTGATTTGAGAACCCCCAAATTTCTCAGCATTCAGGAGGGGAGTGTTGAAATCACCCATGACCAGCCAGTGTTCATTGGCAAAACATCTATGAAAACCAGATAACTCTAGCCAAAAAGAATTTCTAGCATTCTTACAATTCGGGGCATATATATTGGATAGGACCCAACAAAAATTGTCTCTTATGTGGGTGAATCTAGTGGCCACCACATTACCATTCTCCATTAAGGGTTCACCTTTAATAAACAACTTATTCCAAAATGTAACTATACCCCCCGAAGCTCCCGCAGAGCTATTTCCATGAACCCCACAGTTCTGAATTTTTTAAAGATTTTCTACTTTATCTTTAGGCATTTTAGTTTCTTGAATAAGAAGAATATCGGATTTATGATCCCTAACAAAATTTTGCAAAACATCCTTTTTATGACGGCTATTCAGCCCTCTTATATTCCAAGACATAATTTTCATTTCTTACCTGGTGATTGAAGTATCTCCGGGATGGTCATTTGGATACCATCCGCAATATCCTGAAGGCTACCTTGCTCCCTTTGCCATTTTTTAGATTTTCTTCCCAGGTAAGGCTTGGACATCCCACAATCGGCCTTGGCTCTAGTTCTGGTGACCATACCACTTGAAGATTCCTTCACCTTCTTTTTTTCTTTTTTGGACTTTGAATGTGAGATAACCTCCTCCCATTCAGTTTCATCTTGGCTTTCCAGTTCTCTGCCTAATTCCCCATCCTTCTCAAATAACAACCTCTGGTCCCAAGGGAGGGTATCCATTAAACCATTCTTGGTTTCTGGAGTATTGAGATTAGGTGTTTTCATATTCATGCTTTGGATCTCATAAGTGTCCTTCACAACTTTCAAATTGGAAAACTCCTGAAACTGAACCCCATTAGAGCAAGGGTTATTATAAGGAAAAGGGGCCGGAATTCCTATCTCTAGGGATAAACCCATAATGGGTATTTCCTCCAGCCCAGGAGCACTCATACATCCATCCGACAACAGAGGAGAGGACGGAACTAAACCCGTATCTACATATCTAGAAGCAGCCTTCTCCAGAGTTTCCTGGGCTCCCTCCTCAGAAGGATTTCCTTCCTTTCTTTCCTTAGGAGGTGAGAACAAATATTTAGGATCCTTAGGAACCTGAGAACAGGTACCTTCTGACTCAGGGCAAGCATCCTCGTTCAAGCATTTATGGGTCTCCTTCAAGTTTTGAGGAAAGGTATATCCTTCAAGATTCTCCTTCGTATTTGGAGCAGGCACATGCTTCACCTCCTCTGATTTCTTTTTCCATACATTCTTAGGGTTGGCCGCTTTCTCCTTTTCACTTTTATTATTTAGCGGACATTTCTTTGCCCAATGCCCAGATTTTTGACATTTGAAACAAACAAAGGGTGTTGTTTCAAATTCAATAGCTTGCTTCCACACCCCTAACTTAGATTGGATGTCAATCGAAGAGGGAAGATCAGCATTTTGAGAAACCCCAACACAGATTCTAGCAAAGACCAACCGCTTTCTTGCCGCAGTCATTGAGTCAATGGACAGAAGTTCTCCGAAAGAGCTAGCAATCCCATTGAAGATATCAGTATTCCAATACTCCAAGGGAAGACCAGGCAATCTAGCCCAAACTGGCACCATTTCAAAGATTGAATCAGATAGATCTACCCTAGAAGACCATTTCTTCAAGGCCAAGGAAGACTTTCCGATAATCCAAGGACCACCACTACGAACAGCCCTAGAATCCTCTTTATAGGTGAACTGAAAAGCAAAGAAACCTCTAGGGAGCGCCGCTACCGAAACCAGACCACTGGTTTTCCATTTATTCTTAACAAACTCCCTTACCACTTCAATATTAGGCCTAGGACCCAAAAATTTACCAACCAAAACATTCTCCATCCTAGCAATATTGTGGTCTATGATTTCATCCGGCACAGAGATAGAAAACTTTCCAGACCCCTGATCAGAAAGGATGCGCACAGGAGGAAAAGAAGATTTTTCATTTGGCTTAAAGCCAAACAACAAAGTCCACGATTTACCTTTTTCAACCCCCTTGACCGACATATCCACGACAACTTTGGGAACTGAGGATCCATCCTTTCCACCTGGCTCCACCTGGACTTTTTCATGGACGTCCTTATCATCAAAACCCGACTTACCTTTTTCTAAACCCGAAGAGGTCTCCCTGCGATTCGGCCTTCCTCTCGAGATTCCTCATTAACTTTAAAAGTGTAAATGAACAATTAAGATAAATAACATCACCTAATTGGATCTAATTTGCAGTTTCATTTCTAATAACCAACCATAGTAAGGATTGGAGACAAAAGCACAATAGGGCGCCTAGAGACTTCCTCACAATTAAGCCTAAGAGCATGGTATAACACCCCTTGGCCCACAAGTGGTAGGAACTCCCGTCCATCCAACATGGGGTGGTCCACTTATATTGTGGAATTAGTCTGTTGCCTCTCCCACTTGTGTTTCCTTGCTAATTCATGCCTGATTGCTTATAGGGAAACAAGTAGATCAAATAATTAATTATAAGAGCCTTAATTAGATTAGCAATTCCCATTAGTAATTATATTAAAGATACATAAAAGATTATATATATTATACTCCATCATGATGCATACCAATCACTTACTAAATCCAAAGGTTGTTACTCTTTTGAATGCAAATATTTATATATTATCTAATCTCCTTCGATGCCTCTTCCATTTGAAATGTCTCTCCTTTTATATCTTGTAGTGGGGAAGAGTTAAACATCCTTTCAACAACATCTTTTCCTTGGTGAGGGATACATCCTTTCAAACCCCACGTTGCCCTTTTATTCTTCCTTAATCACTACTTTAAATTTAATTAAGATTTTCCTTTTATTTAAAGTCTAGCATTGTCTTAAATGAAGCGCTTCCTTGACTACTCTAGTCATCCCTCCCCTCTTAATTATTTGAGTTGGATTCTTTTATTAAAATGCTGGTAATTAATCCCTTTTTCCCAAGTTGGCCCATTTATTTTTATCCATTCATTGGGTGATTAAATCTTACTTGGTTGCCCCCCTACAATTGTTTTTATTATTATTTATTTATTAACATTTCAATGCTTAGGTTTTGTCATAAATTTTTTCTGCCATCTAAAGCTAGCGGGGGCATGACATGAACTTGGGTTAAGTTCAAGAACAATTTGAATACTAACTCTTACATAAAAGTAGAGAAATTGAGCAATAGATTATTGTATGCTTAATCTTGTGTTATTTCTTATCCTTTCACTTCTAGCATTGCTTTTGTCAATCCTTCAAGACCTAAATCCAAACCCAAAGCTAAATTACTTCCTCCTCTTTCAAAATTTCTTGTTATTTATCCTCCCACCTTTCCACTTCACTAAACCACTCCCAACATTTCACTCCTTTAATCTCCAACATATCAATATCCACCTCCACATAAACCTCAAAACAAAATATAATTTGGGCCACCCCCATAACCAAACTTCTCTCCCTTCAACCTAGCAAAACTTCCCCTTCCTCTTGATCCCTCAACTTTTTTGTCTACCCCTCTTGATTCCCCCATAACTTTCCACTCTTTACTTCTTGTTGTGGAGCCTATCCTTGCGAATACCCTCTTATTCCTACTTTCAATGTTGTTATTTCAAAGGATCCTTCCCCACATCTTGCCACTATGGATTTTGACTCTTATATTCCAATTTTTTATGCACCTTGTGTACCTATTTTGGTAAAATATTTTCCTTATCCTCATGAGCACTTTTATTTTTAGTCCATTATATATATTACACCTCTTATTGTTTTTACTATTGTTACTCCTCACCCTTTTGACCCAACTCTTTCAACCTAACTTTCTCTTTGATGCGTTTAGTTGATGAGTTTGAGGATGATGGTCACTATGCCAATTTCATTAGTTGATTCCTTCTAGGTCTCTTGTTTTCTCACTTTTTAGTATTTTTGTGTCTTTTTTCCCTCATTATTGAATGATGTTTTCCAACCCTACAATTTTATGTCAAATTATGGTGGGAGGAAACACATATTTTTTGTGGTTCATTTATATGTTAATATTCACCCATTGATTTTCCAATTCCTTCATATTGACATGAATTCTAGGTATCTTTGTGTTTCATTCCATCTTATACATGTATGTTTTCTCTTATGTTCCACCTTCTTAATGTTATTACCATCCTTCTTATTTTTTCTCTCATATTTTAAGGATGTTGCAAAGTACATAGGTAACCCTTACCTTTTTCATGTTGAAATAATAATAACAGGCCCCTCTATTCTATTCAAATTCCCTCACTTCTTGCTTCTATTTCCTCCTATATGCATGTGTTATTTTATTGAAATGGAGGATGACAACCCCTTGTGGCATGATGTTCACATCATCTTCCCATAATTGTCTTAAGATACATAAATCTCTTTGTATTCTCTTTAAACCTTCTAATACATGCATTGTTCCTATGTTCCACTCTCTTAAACTATTACATTCTTAATGTTATGTCCCTCATTTCCCATTATTAATTCTACCTTGCATTCTATCATTTTCTATACACTTTCCTTTCCATTATATTATCTTTCTATCGCTATGAATATATTTTCTTCTCCATAACTATGTCTACTTCTTTTCTAATTTTCTTTTCTATCTTTTATTTTCAAATTTCATTATTTCCTATATACTCTTATGATTATTTGTCTATGCTTCCCTCTTTTATTTTACATGTTATTCCATGATATTCTCCTATTCTTCCTATGTTTACTATGCTTCTCACACATAACAAATTACCATGCTTTCCTATGTCACTCTCATTTATACATATCTAATATGTACATATCATTCTCTTATTACCTACTTATGAACATTTTTAGATGTGTGCATTACCTTCCTACATTATTTGTTACATGTACTATAATTTAGTCTCACCTTATTTCATCTACTATTACAATTATGTGTCCCATGTTCCCTCCACATGTCATGCTTCATCCTATTCAATATTACTTTCTACTTCTCGAGTTAGTGCTCACTCCTATGTTCTATGCAGTGATTCCCATGTTCTTCTTACACTATGTATACTTCCTCTTTATTTTCTTATGTTCCTCAACCAATGTTCCTATTATTTTTCCACTCTCTTTACACCTTTCCATTCACCAACTCTACTTGTTCTTCTGCATGCTATGTTCCTACTTTGACTTGTCCTATACTATAGCATTTTCTTTCTCTTTTCTCTTTTTTTTTGTTGCTTTTTCTAAGGGGAAACCCTATCTTTATTTTGGAAGGTGCATCACCTCAAAGTATGCCTCTCTTTCTTATGTTATATCATTGTTTGTATTTTTTTTTTTATTATTATTATTCCATTTTCATAGGTTCTCTACTTCTATCTTGATTCTTATCTCTTTTCCCTTTCATTGGGGACAACATTCTTATACATTTTGTTGAGGCACCAATTTTTATTTTTTCCATCATTCTCTTATTTCCCTATGTTTCTATTTGTACCTTTGGGAATTGTTATTTTCTCCTTCTCTTCTCTTAAATTGGTTGCTTCCTCTTGCATAAAATCAATCTAAGGGGGGGCATGCCTCCTACTAGTTACCCAATTCGATTAAAGTGTTCATGCTTCAATTTCAGTTGATTATGCTTTATCCCTTATGTTTTTCTATCACAACCAATCTCCATGTTTATAGTTTATGCAGGCTTGGCTTGGCCACTTTGTTATTTTAAATGGCTTTGTCACAAGTAAGACCTAAGTTACCCAATTAATTTTTAGGCTTAGCTTGGCCCTTTTATTTTATTTTTTGTGATTCTCTCACAACCAAATCACTTTGATCAAATTGACTACTTTATTGTCAAATTCATACCAAGATGGCTCCTATATCATTATTTACATGTATGTTATTTTCTTAGATCTCTTGTAACCTTTTATCTCTCTCTCTCTCTATACTCTATGTGATCCATCATGGATCCCCATGCTTCTTTTTCCTTTCAACATTATTTTAGAAGATACACATATGATAAATTACAAGTGTATGATTTCCTTTCCACATGTCTTTTTTCTATTTCTTACTAGCATGATTCCTTTTGATTAACACTAATTGAATTTTATTTTACATGAGTGCATTATAGGCTTATAATTTGTGCTAAAACAATGAATAAAATGAAGAGGAGACAAAAAGAATGACCTCTTCCCTATCTGTTTTACAATATATTTTTATATTATTTTTTGATATTTGATAAAAATGAGTTTTCAAAGGGTATAAACCCTTGTGCAAGAAATTATCCATTAGGAAATAAAACAAGTACCATGAGATATAGTAAAAACCAAATAACCCATCAAAATGAATCAAAGATAGGTAAAATTGCAACCTAGTTTCTATACACAACAACAATAAAAAAGTAAGAAACTAAAGGGTACCCTTGGGTCCAACCTAAATAATGTCAGAACCAACCCTATTCAATCTCACACCCTTCACTCTAGTATGAGATTGGGAGATATATTTAAGAGGACCTACCTTCCACTTTGTACAACAATCCATTAAATGTTATCATCTAAGTCTTTAGAACAAGGAGAAGTGGGAGGGGTTTCCTCCATAGAGGACTCATCTATGTGAAAATTAGAAACACTAGTATGTCAAGCAAAATTAGAGAAATATCAAATGAACATCACATGAGTAATCTAAAAATGGAATTGAAGTGAAAGGCATAGCAAGTTGAGAGCATGAAGCACTAGATGGTTGGATCACTAATACGATTTATTGGGACAATAGGGATAGGAATTTCCAAAGTCACACTAATCTCATGAGATCCAACATCTTGAAAAGTCTCAAAATTTTGAGAGGATCCACCAATAATATCTAGTTAGAAGCATGAATAGTCAAGTGGTCTTTGTAATAATTCTTCCACCACATCATCACACCCTTGTGTTGGGAGAGCACAAACAATCAAACAACTAGGTGGCCAATGGTAAAGAATATTCGACATTGAAAGTGGATACCATTATATTCAAGTAGTTGATACTAGGGAATGTCCTCCACCATCAAAACCATGTCCTCATAAAGAGGCTTGGAGATATCAATATCCCCTAGAATACAAGAAAAATGATAGTGACCCATGTACGAAGTGTTAAATTCAACATTTAGGAAGCATATAATAGAGCTCCCTATGGCATTATAGTAGGAATCTTCAAAAAAACATAGAGGAATATTTAGAAGGAAAAATCACATAGCTTTGACATTGAGGGATTCAGAAAGGGGGTTGAATGAAGAAAAATAAGGCTTGATTGAGAGAGAGTTCTCTCCCCACAACCACAAGCCACCATCAAGTACCAAATCTTTCCTTTCAAGATTTAAAATATGCAATGAAGAAAACCTTGACACAAGGGAGTAACTTAATTTTTCCCTTGACAATAGGCCTCTAATAATCCATGACCCATTTGTGAATATCAATAAGGGAAGGCCAAAATTTTTTGAACATACAAACCAAACCCCTACATTGATAAAACTCTTCATTTTTTATACCATCCTAACCACAAACCATCATATGAGAGGTTTGTGCACAAGGAATGGGATTTAATTCAACACATTGTCAAGGACAAAGATGAACCTAAAAAACAATAATTTTAGCATATAAGGGTGGCCACCAAACTACGAAGCAACAATTTAACAACCTTATTGTAGAAAAACAATGGCAACCAAAAGAACCAAGCATCTTTAAAGTAGACGCCAATACAATCTAGAAAACATTTGGTTTCTTATTTTAGTTATATCTATAACTACAAGATTTAAAAATAAAGAGGAATAAATGCAAGAAATTTATCTATTCTAAATCAATAAAAACCTTAGATCAAGCAAATAAAATTCAAGTGAATACCCAATCATACATTTACCAAATACTAATTTCATGTGAAAATGGATGGACTCAAATGGATTTGGGTTTGGTTGCTCAATAGAAGCTTCAAAATATCAGAAACACATACTTGTAGAATACACATTGATATTTTTGGAAGCTTTGAAGCTTTATTTATAGTTTCTTAATTTGGAGGATAGATGGTTGATATATTTTTGGAAGATCTATAGTAGATGTTGCTTGAGAGAAATTTCATTGGATCAAGTAGAATATAGATAGCCATGATTAAGTTTGTTCAAGATGATGAGAAATTAAGTTGGCTAAAAATAGAAAAATGGAAAATAAACTAATTAAATAATAAAATTGCTTAATTAGGTGGGAGATGAACTAGAGTAATTAAATAAAATAGTTATTTTTAATTAGCAATTAACTAAATTATTTAAATAATATAATGATTTAAATAATTAATGATGATGAGAACACTAGTATGGAATGGACTTAAGTAGGATGATGTTAGTATGGTGTTAAGATGATTTTAATTATCTAAATTTTGCCTCATGTGACGTTTCATTGCAACTAAAAGTATTTGAGATAAAGAGAAGTAATGGTCTTTCAAAAAAAACATAATGTGAACATCATGGTGGGATGATGATGGTGAAGAAGTTGTGCTTAGGATCTAGACTTAGGATTTTTTTTATGAATTGATTGACCCTAAGTATTTAAGGATGAATTAAAGATGGTGTAGGGATGATCCCTTGAGAGTTAGAAAATCAAGAGCTCGGGAGTGACTATGCACATTTTTTTTGGCTTGCAAATATTTGACTTGAACAAATTGCATGGGGTGATTCATATGCATATGTACACATTTTGATTATGTGCCTCCCATGATGAGTCTGAGCTATACTTAATCAATGAAATATAATTATATAATATGGCAGTATGGTTTTTGAGATTGGTATAGATTTATTGTGGTTGGTCTCATTTACATTTCTTTCCCTTTGTGTACATGGTTATATTAGAGTTTGAATTTTTTATTTATTCATAGATACTCATATATGTGTATGTGTGTTATACTCTTGCTTTAGTATTTTGTAGTTTATATTATGCATGTGTAGTGTATGCATGTATACATGATGGGAATGTATGGATGCAGTTAGGCTAGAATGATGGTTTTGTGTAATGAACCAACAATTTTGAGGTTCTATGTACTTCTCTTGCACTCTTAGGGTTTTTCACCTAAAAGGAGAGATAAAACACTAAAATTGATGTGGTTCATTCAAATAAGGGAATGTATGATGTGATTATGACTAAATGAAATAATGTAAATTCAACTAAGTGATGAAATTTCTTGATTATGAATGCGAAACTAATGAAATAAGCAATGTTTGAAAACACAATGTGATATGCAGAAAATGAACTAAAAACATAAACTAATGCAAACAAAACTAAATGAGGTTTAACAGAGTGCACCTAGAAGTTGAATGTTGATCTTGGAAGATTCTAGAAATAGGAAGAAATCACTGTTTATCACCAATGGGACTCATTTGCCACTGATGGTGAATCAATCCTCCTATTGGTAAAAAGACCTAAAACTACTTTCCAACTGCCGAGAACTGGATTTTGACAAAATAAAAATTTCTAGCCTACATGTGGGACTCATTCACCACTGATGGCGAATCAGTCCTCCTCAAAAAATATACAAATTCAAGAGTCAATTTTGTAGGTCCAGATTTGCACTTGTCTTCTTGTCGGGTTGATGGAGTCAAATCTGCAGAAAATAGACTGCAGGTTGTCTCTAAGCTTGAATTAGGTTTATGTTGACTTGAAACACTTTGTTGACTTGTTGACCACTTTCCAAAACCTATTTTCTTGATAAATCTACATACAAAATTTTGCAATCACACATACAAAAGTGGAAAAATGGTTGAGGGTTAGAGTATAGGGATTTGCCTTGGTCAAATCCCACTTTGGTAATCAAACCCTTAATAAAGAAATGAAATGAAATGAAATACGAAAGGAATGATGAATAAAAAACATGCAAATTTCCTAAACTCACCAAAACCTTGTTGAAGAAATTTGAAGATATGTCAATGGTTGCTCCAAGATGCTTGATGATTGCTTAATTGAATGATGCTTTGATGAATTGAATGCAAGAATACTAATTGATGTTGAATGAGTGAAATGAGATGAATGTGGGGGGGGGGTTGAAATGGATGGAACAATACTTATTTATACACACTTATGCCCTAATTACCCAATAATACAACATCACAGGCTGACATAAGGTCTTTTTGAATAAAAACATGAAATAATTATATACTAGAAATAGCAAAATAAAACTTATCATGACATAATTATAATGCCCTTATTTGGTTGAATTATTTTATTTTGGATGACATAATTATATACCAAAAATAGCAAACTAAAACTTATCATCTAGCTGGTAGAATTTACATGATATCTATTTGATATGCATGTAATGTAAACTTAAATGTGCTTACAAAAAAATGTTTCATAAAAAATTTAAAAGAAAAGAATAATAATATCTCAATGGACAAAAATAAAAGAACAATATAATGGACTGAAAAGACCAAGGCACATGAAATCTACAATGTAACTATAGAAATAAATATGATTAAATGTTGAAGGTCCGCCGGCTACTCTACATATCAAAACTACTTAGCATTTGGGGCTCTAGGTTGTTGTTCACTTGTTGAAGCAAGAATACATTGTTAGTCTTACTATAGAAAATGAAGGTATTTATAAAATTTTAGTTAAAATGGTAAGTATTCAATGGTGTTTTCAGAATATATTTAGTCTTAATATTTTTTGTGTTGAGTTTTTAGAGGAGTTGCAGAGATTGAAGGAGATGGAGGAATTTGAAATTCATTCGAATATTGATGGGAGTGGTGGGTAGTATTGGTGTTGAAAGAAGCTTCTACGTTCTCTCAAATGTGTGATGGTTGTTATGGAGTGTTTCATACATCCTCTTTTGTTGATACTTAAAACATCCTTACTTTCACAATAAGCCTTTCAAGAATTATCTTTTAGTGTCTTAACAGATGATACCCTTCTTAACGGTTAGAAAATATAAAACAGTAGCCTGATATCATCAAATGTTTTGAAGTCTCTAGAATTTAAACTATTCAATGTATTCAATCAAATATTATTATTCACCAATAACCTCACTGGTCCATTGGGAAAATGGAGATGATTCTCTATTTTGGAAATAATTAAATACTAAAAATAGAAAACTAATACTTATCATCACATAATTATAAGGTCTTTTGAAACATCTTGTCACATGCTAAATTTTATTTTATTATGTAATTATAAAATAAAAATAAACAACATCACAAGCTGAAATAAGGTCTTTTGGAACCTCTTGTCACATGGTATATTTTAGTCAATGCCAAAACTTACAAGTCTATCAACCAAACAATCAAAGCACGAGTCTTCCCCAACACAACATTATTTCACTAGGTCAATACATACCAAACATAAACATCCCAAATATGAACATGTCAAATCCACACATGGTGAACTATGGGATGGATCCATTCACACCACAACAAACATCTCAATATCCACATCAACATCATCAAAACATTACCTTACATCAACAACAAACTTAATTCCCACATCAACAACATCAATCAAAAATTCAAGCACAACATCAACAAGCACCACAACTACAACAAGCCTTACAATCCAAAAACACCACCAAATGTGAGTACACTCCTTTAGGGGATTCAATCAAGTTGGTATTAAACAAGATAGTCCATGCTAATCTTATTGGTGCAGGGGCACCGTGTTAGTGCATTTTGGTAAATAAGGTCTTTAATAGGTTTTTGGTGTGTTGAGTCCTATTTTGAGTCTAATAAGGTCATAATAGACCATTCATAATGTATTTGGAGTCATTTTAGTGCTTATGGTCATATTTTACAAATATTGACAAAATGTTGTCTTGTAAAAGTGCAAAAATGCACAAAGTTGGAATACCAATGGTCATGAAATTTAAAAGGAAGTTTGAGTCAATTTTTTTGGTTGGTTTTGGGTTGTCTAAGGTTCAAATACATTGTGTGTGGGTCGAAGATACTCTCTTGGTGTTCATTTTGTGGAATAAGCAATAAGAAACTCCATTTTTTTATGTGTCTTCTAGCAAACTTTGTTGCTCCAGGCCATTGTATGAACTTGTACAGTTTTTTATTGCTCAAAAATGCATGGTAGTTGATGGATATATGAGTTAAAAAAAATTTCATTTTGGCCTAAGTTAATTTCATAAAGATTATAGCATTTTGTAGTCATTTTACTATAGGCATGTTGGGTGAAAATTATGTAATCCCTTTAATAGATTATAAAACTTGATTTCAGCCATAGTTGTGTGAGATACAATCTCTCCTCTCAAAAAGGGGAGGCACCCTTCTTACTACTTATTGAAACTAAGTAAAACTAATTAAGTATTCACAATGATGTACATTATGATTAAGAGATGGGGTTGTGTCATATTCATAATTCTCTTTTTTTTTAGAGAATATGTTTTACAATGCTTCATGGTTTTTAGTTCCTAATTCGATACAACTTCAAACTAAAAACAAAGCAGTAATTCCAATATTCTTGTCTTGTCAAAGTAAAGACCAAGAATACCATCATAATAATGATAAATGATAAAACAAGAAAACTCATGAAGGCACAAAGTTGTTTCATAGCTTTCACCAATGAATCCTTTGAGATATGTAACCAGTGTTGTATTAGAAGCACAAATTATTTTAGATACTCTATGATAGATCCACGAACAAAATGAATAAATACAAGCACAAAGTCTTGTAGAGAATTCACCAACAATATTCAATCAATAACATAAATTCAAATAAAAGAGTGTAACACAAAGTTTACATAGATTTACTCAAAGCCATTTAGATCTCAATCACTAATCGCTACCCATCTCAATCAATTCCAAAAGATAATTGATTCCAGCAAAAATTATGGCATGAAACTCACTTCTTTTATTGATCAAAATAGATTCAAAAAGATGAACACAAAGTTTCATGTATTTGCTTCTCAAAATGGGCAACACTTCATTACAAAAGATAAAAGATAAACATTACAAAAGAATCCTCTCTTACTTATAAATGGGAGAGGAGAGAAAATTTAGGAAAATTAGGTGAGCAAATCTAGGGAAATCTCACCTAACAAGTTGACTTATTAAAAAATGTTGTTCATCATTATGGGAAAACATCTCTATTTTTACATGTAATTACATCTTAGAAAATGACATGTAAGATGTAGAGAACTATTTACAAAATGCATAAATGAAAGCATAAAACTATCTAACACTGGAGATACAAGAAGTCTTTATGGTTCCTTGCATCGGGCGTGAAAGTCTTCATATTTCTTCTTTGTTTCCTATACGAATGCCTCATCTAGACCAATTGTATAATCCACAATGGTGTGATTCATTCTTGTGATCGATCTTCTTGTAGATGAGAAAATGGATGTGAGCAATGGAGAAAGAAAAATTGAGCGAAATGGGTGAAACAAAGCTCAGAAAGCATTTTTGGAAGTTTCTAGGTGTTGGTAAAATTTTCAAAAAATTGTGCAAGGGTGCTAAAAATTAGCACTCTTACATTTGGAGGAAATTACATTTTATGTAAAAGCACTAAAAATAGTGCTTCAACATGTGGGAAGGAAACTTGAGTGTAAGAGTGGTGAAAAATGGAGCTTCTGCATGTGACATATGTAAGAGCGGTGAAAAATAGAGCTTCTACATGAAATATGTAAGAGCGGTGAAAAATAGAGCTTTTGCATGAAATATGTAAGAGCGGTGAAAAACAAAGCTCCTACATGTGACTTATGTTTTGAGATGTAGAAGCGCTACAAAACCCTGCTCCTAGATGTGCTAGAAAATGACTAATGCATGAAATGTGTAAGAACGGTGAAAAATAGAGCTCCTACATGTGACTTTTGTTTCGAGATGTAGAAGCACTAAAAAACCCCACTCCTACATGTGCCAAAAAATGACTAAGGCATGAAATATGTAAGAGTGGTGAAAAACAGAGCTCCTACATGTGACTTGTGTTTTGAGATGTATAAGCGCTAAAAAACCCCACTCCTACATGTGCTAGAAAATGACTAAGGCATAAAATACATGTAAGAGCGGTGAAAAACATAGCTCCTACATTTGACTTGTGTTTTGAGATGTAGAAGCGCTAAAAAACCTGTTCCTACATGTGCTAGAAAATGAAGAAGGCAAGAAATATGTAAGAGCGGTGAAAAAATAGAGCTCCTACATGTAACTTGTGTTTTGAGATGTAGAAGCACTAAAAAACCCTGCTCCTACATGTGCCAGAAAATGACTAAGGCATGAAATATGTAAGAGCGGTGAAAAATAGAGCTCCTACATGTAATATGTAAAAGCGCTAAAAATCAATGGTCCTACATGTGCTAGAAAATGACTAAGGCATGAAATATGTAAGAGTGGTGAAAAACAAAGCTCCTAAATGTAATAAGTAAAATCGCTAAACATCAGCCCTCCTACATGTGCAAAAAAATTTCTAACTCCCAAAATTGAATTTTGACAACTTGGTTTAAAATGTGAATTTTGATGAACTAACAAAGGTTAATGCTTAGAATGACTTTTCTAGGATGGGGATCACGCACGATGGCCAATGCAATGATCCTAATTTACGTGCTTAGAGTATGTGGGCTACAAAATAGACAAGTTTTGTAGGGGTTATCCCTCAAATTGAGCATGCTGAATTCAAGGATAATAGTTGGCTCCAACTGGGGAGCTTCCTTTGATCATTCTTTAAAATGAATGAAGGGAGAAGAACTCTAGACTCCAAGTGCCTTTATCTATCCATTGGGCAACAAAGTCGAGCATGACTAACACAAAACAAATCTATGAAAACAAGACACAATCCTATGCAAATGCACTTATTGAAAAGGTAAAAACCTACCTAATTAACACTAGCCATCAATGAAACCTTCTCAAATGAAACTGTTCACATGTTCAACAAAATAGCTTCTTTTCTTTAATAACTTGCAATTCCTTCCATGATCATTAGAAGCTACATGTAAATGAAGTTGAAGCGTTGCTTCTTGAAAGAGATGAACAAGTTCAACTACCTCTAAAAATATATTAGATATACTACTGCTCCAAAATGAATCATTGAATTCAGACTGCTCCTACACATCTACAAATACATCTTTAGCTACATCCTCAAGTTTATCTTCACGCTCAGGTACAAGTGGAACCTTTGTCTTCCCATTGGCTTCCAACCAGGCAAGATGTCTTGTGGGACATCCCCTCGAGTTTGGTCAAAGATTGAATGCTTCTTACCAGTTGCTACTTGAATCACTGATTCATCAACCATGGAAACCTCACATTGATCAAAATGATCTCCATCATGTGATTTAGATGAGGATATGACTGCACTACATACCTCAATATGTTGTTCACCATCTTTAGACTTGGGAAAATATGAATTATTTATAAGAAGGTCCTCATCATGCCTTTGGGAAGTTCCTTTATACAATACGTGTTCAAGTTCATGATCTCAAAACACAAATTCATTCTTTTCAACTTGACTAAGACCTTCGTGCATGTCCATCTTTTCAGATCTCAAGACAAGATTGTCTTCATTCACTCAAACTTCAATAAAATGTCTTTCATCCTTCTTTTCAGTAATGAATTTTAGAGACTGCATAAACTAGAATTGGGAGTTGCAACTATATCTACTTGCTTTTATTGGAAGAGAATAGAAAGATCACTTGGATTCAAGTCAGGATGCTTCACTACTACTTTTCTAATGGTGTCTCAAGAGAAAGCCTCTTCATAGGTGAAGATAACTTGTGTTGATTCCCAACAACAAAATTATGAGCAACATTTGAAAGTGACCTCCCTAGTACGTCCTTGCAAGGCACATAAAACACACCTTGAGCTAGCAACTTTTTTAGGACAAGTAGCAAATTTTTGAACCTTTGCACCATAGGATCTGTCCTTGTGATGGAAGAAAATAACTCCAAAGAAGAGATTTCTTTAGATTCATTTGATTCAATTCTTATTTTCCAAGCAAGAATGAGATCATCTTCAACTTCTGTCACCAAGGTCTGTACAACTGCAAGAGTAGTTGGGGTTGCTCTTCTCAATAGGAAACCAACATTGGGTACTTGAGCATTTACAAATAAACATTTCAAATTCTCAGCTGTAGGTTGAGCAGTAGTTGGAATTCTTCGTGTCAACTTGTTGAAGTGAGCAATGAACTCGCGCATAGGCATACGAGATTCCTTCTTCTACTGGGTGAGCTTAGCCAACAAAGCATGAGCATCTTCAGGAGGTTTGAACCTTTCTTCAAACTTGGCTATGAGATTTTCCTAGTTTGTGATGGTACGTGGTGCCAAATGATAAAACCAATCTAAAGTGACACCTTGGAGAGTCTCCACAAATAGCCTTACAGATACATCTTCATGTTCAACACCATGAACTCCACAAGCAATGTAGAAAGTAGCAATGTGCCCATCAGGATGTCGTTGTCCATCACTAAATAACTTGGGAAAGTTTTTCTGTGAGCCTTTAAGAAGAGCATGTAGGGGTAGAGCTAGACTTAATGGACCAAAAGCATTTTCCCAAGGACCTTGAGCAGCCATTTACATGTCCTTAGTGAAAGCTTGAAAAACTTACAAGAAAATAAATTACAATGAAAAAGGACATGAGTATACTTCAAATGAAAGTATGAGGCTTTCAAATGCATATTGTGTCCCCATTGGAGTCACCAAAATTTTTTTGGGTGAAAATTATGTAATCCCTTTAACATATTACAAAACTTGATTTCAACCATAGCTGTGTGAGATACAATCTCTCCTCTCAGAAAGGGGAGGCACCCTTCTTACTGCTTATTGAAACTAAGTAAAAATAATTAAGTATTCACAATAATGTACACTACGATTAAGATATGGGGGTGTGTCACATTCATAATTCTCTCTTTTTTCAGAGAATATGTTTTACAATGCTTCACGGTTTTGAGTTCCTAATTTGATACAACTTCAAACTAAAAATAAAGCAGTAATTCCAATATTCTTATCTTGTCAAAGCAAAGACCAAAAATACTAGCATAATAATGATAAATGATAAAACAAGAAAACTCACGAAGGCACAAAGTCGTTTCGTAACTTTCACCAATGAATCCTTTGATATATGTAACCAATGTTGTATTAGAAGAAAAAATTCTTCTAGATACTCCATGATAGATCCACGAACAACGTGAATAAATACAAGCACAAAGTCTTGTAGAGAGTTCACCAATAGTATTCAATCAATAACATAAATTTGATTAAAAGAGTGTACTACAAAGTTTACACGGATTTACTCAAATCCCTTTAGATCTCAATCACTAATCACTGCCTATCTCAATCAATTCCAAAAGATAATTGATTCCAACAAAAATTTTGGTATGCAACTCACTTCTTTTATTGATCAAAATAGATTCACAAATATGAACACAAAGTTTCATGTATTTGCTTCTCAAAATGGGTAGCACTTCGTTGCAAAAGATAAAAGATAAACATTACAAAAGAATCCTCTCTTACTTATAGATGGGAGCAGAGAGAAAATTTAGGAAAATTGGGTGAGAAAATCTAGGAAAATCTCACCTAACAAGTTGACTTATTCAAAAATGTCCATCATTATGGGAAAACATCTTTGTTTTTACATATAATCACATCCTGGAAAATGACATGTAAGACATAGAAAACTATTTAAAAAATGCATAAATGAAAGCATAAAACTAGATCTAACACTGGAGATACAAGAAGTCTTTATGGTTCCTTGCATTGGGCGCAAAAGTCTTCATATTTCTTCTTTGTCTCCTATATGAATGCCTCATCTAGACCAACTGTATAATCCACAATGGTGTGCAATCTTGTGATCGATCTTCTTGCAGAAGAACAAATGGATGTGAGCAATGGAGCAAGAAAAATTGAGCGAAATGGGTGAAACAAAGCTTAGAATGCACTTTTGGAAGTTTCTAGGTGTTGGTAAAATTTTCAAAAATTTGTGCAAGGGCACTAAAAATCAACGCTCTTACACTTGGAGGAAACTGCATTTTATGTAAAAGCACTAAAAAATAGTGCTTCAGCATGTGGGAAGGACACTTGAGTATAAGAGTGGTGAAAAATGGAGCTTCTACATGTGACATATGTAAGAGCGGTGAAAACTAAAGCTTCTGCATGAAATATGTAAGAGTGGTGAAAAATAGAGCTTCTACATGAAATATGTAAGAGCGGTGAAAAACAAAGCTCCTACATGTGACTTGTGTTTTAAGATGTAGAAGCGCTAAAAAATCCCTCCTACATGCATGCCAAGAAATGAGTAAAGCATGAAATATGTAAGAGTAGTGAAAAATAGAGCTCCTACATGTGACTTGTGTTTTGAGATGTAGAAGCGCTAAAAAACCCCACTCGTACATGTGCCAGAAAAGGACTAAGGCATGAAATATGTAAGAGTGGTGAAAAATAGAGCTCCTACATGTGACTTGTGTTTTGAGATGTAGAAGCACTAAGAACCTAGCTCCTACATGTGCTAGAAAATGATTAAGGCATGAAATATGTAAGAGTGGTGAAAAACAAAGCTCCTACATGTGACTTGTGTTTTGAGATGTAGAAGCGCTAAAAAACCCTACTCTTATATGTACCAGAAAATGACTAAGGCATGAAATATGTAAGAACAGTGAAAAACAGAGCTCCTACATGTAACTTGTGTTTTGAGATGTAGAAGCGCTAAAAAAACCTGCTCCTACATGTGCCAAAAAATGACTAAGACATGAAATATGTAAGAGTAGTGAAAAACAAAGCTCCTACATGTAATATGTAAAAGCGCTAAAAATCAATGCTCCTTATATGTGCCAGAAAATGACTAAGGCATGAAATATGTAAGAGTGGTGAAAAACAAAGCTCCTACATGTAATATGTAAAAGTGCTAAAAATCAGTGCTCCTACATGTGCAGAAAATTTTCTAACTCCCAAAACCGAATTTTTACAACTTGGTTTAAAATACGAATTTTGATGAACTAACAAAGGTTAATGCTCAGAATAATTTTTTTAGGAATGGGGGACTACGCATGAGGACCAATGCAATTTTCCTTGTTTTACATGCTTAGAGTATGTGGGTTACAAAATAGACAAGTTTCATAGGGGTTATCCCTCAAATTGAGCACACTAAATTCAAGGATAACAAGGCAGCCATAACTAAGAGTTTGAAGGTTTGAGGGTATAAAATGAAGATTTAAGCCATTCCACTGGTGAAATTGCTTCAAACTTGGTGTAATGGCTCTGTTATATGTAGGTTTATTGTTTTTATGCTTTGTAGGAGTAGGGAAGGCTGAATGAAGGAGTTTGAATGCTGCCCTAGGTGAATTTTTATGAGTTTTTGCTTAGAAATTGATGGCTAAGAGTGGTAGCTTGATGAAATAACATTGTTGTAGCATGGGAAAGGTTTTAGAAAGCTTGTGCATACATATTTGGATGTGTTTGAGGAAGTGGTAAGGTGAGAGAGGGTTTGGAGTATTGTTTTTTAATAAACCCTCATGTTTCAAGCATGAAACAAGCCTAAAGCAAGGGTTTTGAGATTTGGTGCATTGGTGATTGTTCCTCTTGCTAAAGATTGTTGATTTTGGCCATTTGAAGGCTAGTGAAGGTTCTGTAATTGAGTTTTGGAATTGAGAGAGTGATTGAGTGGGTGATGCTTTGTAAAAGTGGCCTATTTAGGCCTTGGGGCAATGTACTAGTCAATTTTTTGAGATGATGGTCCAAAGTGACCATAGGGGATTTTAAGATATGTTGAAATATGTTCAAATGGGTGTCTAAAAAGGTAAAGGGTTTTTGGGTTTGAGGAGAATTATGTAAGTTATGCTCAAATTTCATCATTTGCAATGCTATAAGGGAAATTGGATGAGATCATGAAAAGTTGATGAAATAGGGTTGTAAGGGTAGAAAGTTTGTTTGGATTCTCTAAAATTGTGAGAGGTATAAGGTCACTTCCCTACTCTGCATCACTTATCAATCTTCCAAAGTCACTAGGTGGTTATGAAATTTAATTCAAACCCATGGTATGATGACAAGGCTTATTTTGAATACCATAGTGTGGTCAATGGAAATAGTATACCACACCTTGGAGGAATAGAGCACAAGGATAGGGTTCCTATTTCATGCTTTCCACACTCAAGGACACCTTAGAGATCTCAATCCAATAAAGAGTGGAGAGAGAGATTTGACAATAAGGTATTCTAAGATATGATTTCAGATTGCAAGAGGGGTTCACCATCAAGTTTAGACTTGGAAAAGATAATGACATGCAAGATGAAATAGAAAATCCTAATATAATGCAAACTTGATTTAAATGACCTAGAAATGCAACAAGAAAAAAATAGAAAGCTATTGAATATAATGTGTGCACCTGGAAACTTGTAGAGGCTTAAATGAAGATTGGAAATGCTATTGATCCTAAAATTTTGACCTACTAAGACTCATACACCATATGGGAAAATCAGTCCCAGTTATGGGTTTCTGCACCAGAGCAAGTTTTAGGAAAATAGGTATCCAAATCTATAAAGATCTTTGAAAAACACCTACAGTGGGACTCATTCACTTGTGGTGAATGAGTCTAGTTTTCCTTTTCTGTAAATTCAAAGATCTAATCTGCACCTCTTAGTCTGCTCTTTCTACTTCTCCAGGTTCTTGGATCTAAAACTCTGATCTCGAGGTAGTAAATGACCTTTTAGTGAATATTTTTACCTTGGAAATAGGGAAATGACTCCAAAAAGTTTGAAACCTAATCTTCAATGACAATTCAAGCTCCAAGACACCTAGATCTGCAATCACACAAAGAAAGAGAGAAAAACTTATTGATTGTTAGGGAATAGGGGTTTGCCTTGGTCAAACCCCTTGTAGGTAATTAAAACAAATGATGAAATAAGATAATGAACCATAAACATGAAGTAATTTTCAATTAGAACCTTGCCATGATGATGGATCTTGAATTGCTGCAATGATTGATGAAGAATTTTGTCCCTGAATGCCTTAGAAATGATCTTGAATACTTGACTCTTACTTGATTGACTTGATAACATCAATGTATGATGTTTCTTATATGAAATGAGGATTTGAAATCTTGTTTATATAGGTAGTCCACTCAAATGACCGTTAATTTGATCCCCAAGGCCGCATAGGAGAAATTTGAACTTAAAACCCAAATTTTTCCTGCTTAAACCTCAAAAAAAGCTCAAATGGGACTCATTCTCCATCTTTGGTGAATGAGTCCCACCTAGATAGTACTCTTTCACCCAAGGTGGAGAATAGGTCCCACAGGGGCTATTTTTCCTACTAGAATGTCAGGGAGTGAAGAAATTAGGTTCATATGTTGATATTGTTGGGTTTTTGATTGAAATATGCCTTGAGATACACAATATGGGGTCATAGGGGCCTATTAAAAGGTCATAAATGCAAGGGGGCCCAAAATCCAATGTGAAAGCATAAAAAAAACACTTTACAACACTAAATTAAGGCAAAATTGAGTCTATTTAGCTTAGAAGGACCCTAAATCCCATGTGAATGTGTAAAAAACATTAAAAAACTAGATTAGGTTCGCTTTGTTTACAAGCCTCTTAAATTTAATGTGAAAGTGTAAATAAATACATTTTACAACACTAAATTAGGGCAGAGTTAAGTTAATTTAGCTGAAAAAGGGGATACCTAATGTGAATATGTAAAACACCCCACAACACTAAATCAAGGAAACATTAAATCCAATTTATCATTAATTATTCCCAAATCAAGCAAGGAAAAGGAATACTTTTTCGGTGACTACACATAGAACAAAAGGTCATAAAATGTCAAACTGCATAAAAATCAAGAACCTCATACAAGAAGACCTCATTGATCAAGGAGCAATAATTGTTGAGGATAAACTTCAAGATTCATACAAAAATAATCCCATTGATAATGTCTCTACCCCACCCAATGATAATGTCGACATACATCAAAAGTATTTTTCAAGGCATGATCAAAATCTTCCACCAATGTCTAGTAATGGTCCATTTCAAGACATGTTGACATAATTTGACCTCATGATTGAAAATATTAAGGAGATCCTTAATACAATACTTGATTCAAATCCACTTGAGGATCAAGATGCCCTTAGACCAATATTCATACCCAATGAATAAAATCTAAATCAAGAGCTATCACCCACATTTCCATATTTTGAAGACATCTAAGAAACATTCATAAGTAATCCATTCTTTGAAATCAATCCATGTCAATAACATAATACAAAGTATATCGAAGATAATTCTAAACTAATTCAAGTTCAAGAGTCCATATCTTCTCATGATCTAATGGGTCTCTTTCAATTTGATAGTGAAGATAACTCTAAAATAAGCCAAGACCAAGAATCTATATCACTGAAATACTTTTCTTCAACTTAATGGGTATCTTCCAATCCATACAAAGTTCTCCAAAAGAATACCATATCCATATACCAAACATTCATACATATACCCATGAGACACATGCTTCCACAGGACACATAAATAATCTTCCAAAACAAGAGTCTCCTACTCTCAACATCATTACCAATGAAAAAGAATCTCTTACTCTTAACATCCTTACAAATGATCAAGGCATAGAAAGATACAAAAAATCTCATAGTGATCATGAGGAAGACTCCTACATTGAAGAACAATAAAAATCCATTTCTACTAATTTTTTTTGAGGATTCACAACAAAGCATAGAGGACAATCAGGGAAAAGGATTAGGCTTACAAGAACATGGTATTAGGGAATTAATATAGACAATTAATAATCTTGAGCAGTAGGGTCTTAGTTATTCAATAATCAAGGAATCTAATCATGTTAGTGATACCTCAATAATATCAGGGGTAGCTTTACCTAGTGCAAACATCAACATGGGGAGCATGAGGAGTCTTTGTGAGAAAACTGCTACCAACACTTGAACCATCCATGCCATGAATCATCATCCTCACATCTTTCCAACCACTATTTGGGACCAACAAAAATAGAAAGGTCTATATTAAAGACAAGAGCAAGTCATTGAAGCAGAGGAATTGGAAAATAAAAATGGAAAAATAAAATTCAAATGGATGTCAAATAAAAACAAATAAAATTATCCCTATTGAACTCTATTAGTCAAAGATAGTCGGATGGCGTGCGTCTGCAATCTGCTGGGCTAGGGCATCTGTGCCCTTGCCCGTTTCTTTTTCTGGTTTGAATCTACGCTGGGAGGGGGGTTTGTTGGCTGCATTTCAGGGTGTGGTGTTGTGTGTGGCCACTGCAGTGGTCTCTTTCCTTTTTCCTGCGTGCGGGCTGTTCCTTGGTGCCGACCAGAGTGTGGGGTGTAGCTGGGGGCCACAGGTGTGCAGATAGGGGCACGCCTTTGGTGCGTGGTCTGTGTGGGGTTTCCCTTCAGCGGTGTATTTTGTTCTTTGGCCAGTGGATCGTGGTGAGCTATGGGGGGGGGGCTTTGAAACCCTTGTCTCAGATTTTTATTTCTCGAAGGCTTTGCATGCCCACTATAAGTTAGGTACTATGTCTCCCGGGGAGACCTCAGGTGAAAACCCTCAAATGGATTTCCGTTCAGCGCTTGGTGCGAAGTCTCCTCAACATGCTTCGAAAGTTTTCAATAATAATTTGTTCATGCCGGAAACGGGGCTAGATGGAGTGGGCTCGTCTAGTGGAGCTCGGATCACGAAGATTAATGGCTGCCTGGAACGTTGCAAGGAGAGGCCGAAACTGGTTATTCCTTTGGAAATGGTTGCGGAAGATATTGAATATTATTCAAGGCACTCCTTTTACTGTAAGTTTCTGGGTATGAGGATATCGTTGCAATTTATGGAATCTTGGGCTCGACGGACTTGGATGCCGGAGGGTGAGATGGATATAAAACTTTTGGCAAATAATTATTTCATGGTTACCTTTGATTGCATGGCGGATCGAAATAAGGTCTTCGAAGGAGGCCCTTATTTCTATAATCAGGTTGGTCTGTTTCTTAAACCATGGCATGCTGGTTTTAACCCTGCTGAGGAGCTTCCAACTCGTGTACCGGTGTGGGTTCGGCTCCCACGGTTTCCTGTGGAATGCTGGCGGGATGATGTTTTGCATCTGTTGGGGTCGATGCTTGGGAAGCCGGTTGGTTCCTCGCTGCAGACTCAGTTCAAAAAGGTAATCACTTTTGCTCGCATCTGTGTGGAAATTGATCTTAGTAAACCATTACCAGATTCTTTGGACATGTCTGTGGGTCCTTACTCTTGGGTTCAGTCTTTAGACTATGAAACACTTCCTTTCCAATGTCGTCTATGCCATGAATATGGTCACTTGCAACGAAGATGTCCAAGGGTTAGGCCTGGAGAGACTCCTAATTCTCAGCCTTCCCATAACCCACCTAGGGAGGATAAGGGAAAGAACCCCATTCCTGGGGATGGTGATGGTTCTGATGGCTTCACCCCTGTGAAGAATCGTAACAGAAACCGAGGCCAAAAGAGGACTTGGAAGGAAAGACAAGATGAAGACTCTTTTAACAGATTTGAGGTTTTGGATGATCTGGATCAGTAGGAAGTGAATCCGGGCTTGGTTAACTTGGATCAGGGTATTATGTGTTCTGAGCAGGAGGTTCCTCCTTCTGGGGCTACTCAGGATACACATGATTCTGGTGCTTTGCAAATGGCGATTGACCTTCCAATGGATGCCCAAGTGGAGCCAATCTCTCCTGTGGAAATGAAGAAGAGTGGGGGAGACAACTCTTTTTTGGCTTTGCATGCGAGTTCAGATGTAGGTAAGAATCTCAAGTCTTCTCCTTCTCCTTTGGGTATACATCAGAAGGATCTCAAAAAAGGGTTGGGGGAGAAATCTTCAAAGCTTGGCAGGAAGAAGGATATGGAAAAGATTAAGTTAGCTGGGGAAACTCTTGTGGAGTTTGGGTCGGTTAAGACTTTGGATTCACACTTCTCTAGCTCTTTGAAATGATTGTTCTATCATGGAATGCAAGGGGCTTGAACAACAGCCCTCGACAAAAGGTTGTTCGTGAGTTGGTTAGATGTCAATCTCCTGATATTTTGTTCTTATAGGAGACTAAGGTATATGTTGAATGCATGATTGGTTTATCTCCTAAGTTGTGGAGAAGCGGGGAGTGCCAATGCATTGGTGCTCAAGGGTCTGCGGGTGGAGTGGCTTGCCTTTGGAATCCACAGAAGATCCGCCCTCTTTGGTGGATGTCTAGAAAGTCTTCTATCTCGCTAATTGCTTCTTGCTTTGAGACTGGGGAGTCTATCCTCCTCACTAATATCTATGCTCCTGTTGATTTTTGGGGTAAGCAATTTTTGTGGGTTCATATTCATTTTGTTCGGAGTATGGTGCCTTTTTATCCTTGGATCATGGCTGGTGACTTCAATGCTATCTCTGAGTTGGCTGAGAAGCAGGGTGGTAGTGCTAGGCTGGAGCCTTCTGCTTTGCTTCTTCAGGATAATATTTCTACTTTGAATCTTGTTGATGTAAAGCCTAATAATGGTCTTTTCACCTGGAGCAATCGAAGGCTTGGGGATCTCTGCATTTCTAAAAGACTTGACCGGTTCCTGGTGTCTTGTTTTTGGGTTGGTGGCTTGTGGTCTTCTAGCTCAGAAATTTTGGATTGGAGGGGGTCCAACCATTGGCCTATCAAGCTTGTTGTTTCTTCAGCTCATGTGCCCCGGTCGCCCCCTTTTAAGTTCCAGCTTATGTGGCTATGGGAGCCCTCTCTTCATGATTACATGACTGAATGGTGGAGAAATGGTAGACCTGCCTTTGGTACGGCAATGTATACTTTCGCTAAGCTTCTCCAATTTGTTAAATATCAGTTTAAGCGTTGGAACCGTCAGTGCTTTGGGAACATCTTTCAAGCTAAGTGTGTTGCCCAAGCTGGGTTGAATAGCATTACAAGGGTGATTAGGGATAATGGTGTGACTGCTCATTTACTTCAAGAGGAAGCCAGGGCATTGAGAGTTTTAGAGGAGTGTGAATTGCGTGAAGAGATCTATTGGAAACAGAAGGCACGAATTGAATGGCTTCAGGAGGGAGACAAGAATACTGCTTTCTTCTTCAATTCTGTCAAAGCCAGGCGACATGGGAATGCTATTTCTGTCCTGGTGAATGACAATGGTGAGCCTCTTTCCTCTTTTAAGGATATCTCGTGTGAAGCAGTGCAGTATTTTGAGTCTCTATTCAGGGAGGATCCCCAAGGGGCTCCCAATGAGGAGGCTCAAGTTTTGTATTGCATCCCTTCTTTGGTCACTATGGACATGAATGAGTCTCTTATGAGTGATATCTCGATGGATGAGCTGGAGAGAACGGTGTTCCAGATGAAGAAAGGGAAGGCCCCTGGTCCTGATGGCTTTCCGGTGGAGTTCTTTCAAGATTTCTAGGATATTATCAAGCTTGATTTATTGGCGGTAGTCCAGGAATCTCAGAGGAACAAGCAGATGTTACGAGCTCTGAATTCTACCTTTTTGGCTCTTATCCCCAAATGTGAGGGGGCAGATAGGCTCAGTCAATTTAGGCCCATTTCTCTTTGTAATGTGATCTATAAAATTATCTCTAAAATAATTGCGGATAGGCTGAAAAATTGGCTCACAGTTTTGATCTCTGAGGAGCAGAGTGGTTTTGTGGCGGGCAGACAAATTTTGGATGGGGTGGTTATAGCTACTGAAACCATTCATTCTATGGCCACTTCCAGGGATAAGGCAATGTTCATCAAGCTGGACATGGCCAAAGCTTATGACAGAGTTCGTTGGTCCTTTCTTCGAAAGATCCTTGGGGCTTTTGGTTTTGGGGATGAGTGGATCCAATGGGTCATGAGTTGTGTTACTTCAGTATCCTTCTCTGTTCTGATTAATGGTGAACCCTCAAAGTTGTTTTGTGCTTCCCGGGGTCTACGTCAGGGCGACCCGGTTTCTCCTTATCTGTTCTTGCTCTTGGCTGAAGGTCTCGGCCGGTTGTTGAAAAAGAATGTTGAGATGGGTTTCATTCAGGGGTGGCGATGGGGAGGTAATATTCCCCCACAGTCTCATTTGCAGTTTGTGGATGATACCGCGCTGATGGGTATGGCTACTATCAGGGAGGCTACACATTTGCGTGCGGTGCTGGATGTTTATCTTCTTGCCTCGGGTCAACGAATTAATGAAGATAAGTCCTCAATCTTCTTCTTCAATACTCCTGGTCCTATCCAGCGGAGGATTGCTAATATCTTAAGGTTTCAGGTTGGCTCCCTTCCTCTAACCTATCTTGGTATTCCTATCTCTGTCAAAAGGATGCCCAGGGACTCTTGGCAGAGTATTTTGGATAAGTTTCGGACAAAAGTTAACCATTGGACCCATAGGTGGTTGTCCTTTGCTGGAAGGGTTCAGCTGATCAAATCTGTGGTTCAAGCTCTCCCCATTTATAGATGTATGCTCCAGGTGGCCCCGGTTGGTTTTGTTCAAGATCTTGATGCCTTAATTAGACAGTTCCTTTGGGCTGGTAATTTATCATCCTCCAAATGGAGTCTGGTTAGATGGGAAATTGTTTGTAGCCCGAAGCATTGTGGCGGTCTTGGATTGAGGCAGTCATCTTTGTCTGGGATAGCACTTGCTGCTAAACTATTTTGGAGGTGGTGTGTGGAGCAGGGTCAGACTTGGGCCAGGATTTTATCCCACAAATATTTTCCAGAGATCCCTCAGATGGATATTCCCCGCTATCCTTTGGTGGGGAAAGGTTCGGTGATTTGGGATACACTCAAGAAAGGGGCTGCTCTCGTCAAGGATGGGTTGTTTTGGATTTGCAAAAGTGGGCTGGAGGCTCACTTTTGGTTGGATTCTTGGGACGGTTTTCCCCCTATTGTGTCCCAGTTTCCTCATCTGTTGCCCCTTTGTCACAGGTTCACTGCAGTTGGTTGGGTTAGGGTGAGTGATTTTAAGTCAATATCTGTCCATGGCCAGTTGAGAGTGGCTAGGTGGAAGAATCATGAAGATTGGCCTGTGGTTGGGATGGAGGAGGAGTGTGCGGAATTGCAACGTATCCTTTCTAGCAGGAGTTGTAGCTCCCTCCCGGATGGAGATGTTTTATCTTGGTCCCCCAACCCTAAGGGTGTTTATACTATTGCCTCTGGCTATCAGGTTCTCTTATCTCACAAATTGGACAGGGTGGAGGTTCGTTGGTGGCAGAGAGTTTGGGATAAGTTTTCTTGGCCAAAGTGCAATTGCTTCATTTGGACTTTGGCATGGAAGAAGTGCTTGACTTGGGACAATATTCAGAAGCAGGGATTTCAGGGCCCTTCTAGGTGTGTTTTGTGTGGGAATGGGGAGGAGGATTCTACTCATTTGTTTTTCCGTTGCTCTTTCTCCTTGAGGCTGTGGCATTTTTGGTGGGAGGCTTAGAAAAGCCCTTGTGTTCATGCTTCCTCTTTGGTGGATTTCTGGAGTAGTCTTGGCAGACCTCCCGCGATGGCAACCTTCTTATAGGATGTGTGGTATGTTGGGCCTACCTTCATTCTTTGGCAAATTTGGTTGGAGTGGAATCGTAGAATCTTTCGAGGTGAAAAGATGGTCATTCAGCAGATTTGGCAGAGGATTATGGGTATGATTCGGGAGACGGTGGAAGCGAAGAGTGAGGTGGTGTATCCCTTGGAGAAAGAGGATGCTGAGAAGGTGGAGAGACTGGGACTTCAGGAGATGTCCTCGGCTTCAGCTTGTGTTCGAAGGGGAAGGCGGGTAAGGAAGAAAGTGATGAGAATAGGTAAGTGGCTTCCCCCTCCTGTTGGGGTTCTAAAGATTAATACTGATGGCTCCTCTAGGGGAAATTCGGGGCTTGCAGGAATTGGGGGGTTGGTAGGGATTCTTCAGGGACAGTGGTTTTCTTCTTCTCTGTCTTTGAAGGAGTGCAGACTGTTAACCTGATGGAAGGTCTGGCGATCCTTTTTGCTCTGGAACGGGCCTTTGCTTTGGGGTGGAGAAAGGTTATTTGTGAGTCTGACTCACAAGTTTTGGTTAACTTGCTTAATGTTAGGAAGATGGATGATGTTAGTTGGCAGTTGGCGAGGCTGGTTCAGCAGATTCTGTAGATTAGTTCCTTGATGGAAGTGGTGTCTTTTGTCCATATTCCGAGGGAGTGGAATAGGGCTGTAGATTGCTTGGCGAAATGGGCTTCAGAACAGCTTGATGGCTGGAAGATTGAGAGGTGGGAGCAGATTTCCCAGGAGCTCCGTCGTGATCTGGAAACGATTATTGCTGAGGAAAGAGAAGAGACTGATGTTGGATGTTGATTGGCTCTTGTGTTGTTTAGTCATTTTTTTGGTTCCTTGGGGCTTTGGCCTTTTGCTGTGATGTAATGCTTTATTTCTGATCTTCAATAAAGTTTTTACCCCTCTTTTTAAAAAAAAACTCTATTAGTCAAATAAACTATGGAGCAACATAAAAAATGAAATTTCATCCATCAAAGATATCCACCAATGAAAAATAAATCTTTAAGAGTGACATATAAAGTATATGAAGAAGTTGGTCCCAATCATATCTCCATACCTACCTTTCATTTCTCATCATCCCAAGTTTGAGTAAAAAAGATCCATGTCATCCAAACTATCAACCAATCCTTCTACAACTCTTATTCCTCATATCATCCCACCATCCACTTCGACATCCAATATATCCAAATATCGCTTTGACTGTGTCTTGGCAGCAACTCTTTATCATAAGGACTCTAAGGGCACTCTATTGTGATGTTCACAACTAAGAAAAGTTAACTTCGGCATCTAAAAAGAAGACAAGGACATTTAGGGGTTACATTTAAGCACCTGTATCTTGGCAAAGCAACTCCATGCAAGATATCATTGGCACATCATGATAGTAGCTTCTACATTAGCACCACCAGGTGGTTCGACATAAACCTTTAAAAAATCTAAAAAATCTAAAAAATCCAAAAAATAAAAAATTCAAGAAATTAGTAAAGAGAAAAATCATCCTCTAGTGAAAACCCCTTCGATGACGCTTTGGGAAAATATCATGATGGAAACCTAGCAAACAAGAGTCATGAGTAAAATCGAGCATCTACATGCACCATTTTAGGTGAAGAATCTCATCCCCTTCATAATAAATCTAGAATTCCCTCCATCCATAATAAATCCATCATCCATCCAGTCCATCTTCATCCAAATTTGCTAAATTATCTTGAGCTTGACAAAGGTTCGGCGTACACTTCAACCTTTCTTATTGCAAAACCTTGACATGGTCTTTATCATTGGTCCTAATTTATCCTATGAAGTTTCATAACCTCTATCCAAGCATTATCTTTATGATCCTATCATGAGATAAATATTTTTGCATCCTTCACATGCTTATCCAAATCATTATCATGCTCTATGCCTCCACTCATGAAATATCAAAGATTGCTAGACATTGGGGGCATGTACTTGAATCTTTTTTTTGAATAAGTTTTTATCCATGTCCAAAATCTCACAACATGATATTGACATCGTGATCTAGGTATTATTTTCAAAAATCCAAAATCATTCAAAACATATCAAAATCCCAAAAAATTCAAAAATTATCGAAATCAAAAAACTTCCATAACATTGTCAAAATCCAAAAACATCCAAAACATTCTCAAAATCCAAAAAACATCCAAATAAGTTTAAAAATCCATAAAAAAGGTCAAAAACATCAAAATCAAAGCATCATTAGCCTTCATGTGCTAATATCTTGGTCTAATAATCAAACTATGAAGCCTCCATGCCATTATGTAGGAAAGGCCATCTCCAATGAGCCCTCGAGGCATATGTATTTCCCCTCTTAGGTCCTTTTCTCTGGGTCAAAACTTTGAAAACTCAAAAATATTTAGAAAATTTGAAGACCAAAATAATTGGAAAATTTCACACCAAACCAAAAACAACCTCATAACATTCAAAAACTTAAAACATTCTTGAATAACCCCAAAATACCAAAATTATCCTCAAAACATTTCAAAATGTCAAAAACATGAGAAAAACTTGAGAACAAACTCACCCATCTCATATCACATTCATGCACAATAAACTCTAAAATATAATAAATCTATCATCACCTTCACCTTTGGTAATGCAAACGGAAACAAGTACAACAATTATCTAAAACACAAGCTTTAAACATAAAATCAAAAATCTTGATCATTATAAAACATGTCAGTTAAACATCATATCAACAGCCTATCAAACAACTATCAACCAATCCTTATCCAATGTATGTCTTATGGATAGATCTTTCCTACAATAAACATCCTTTCAGATATCATCTAAAATAACACTTTTTTGGCAAGAGATATGATAACATTGATTTTTTTTTCATTTTGATCTTTTTTCTTTTGATTTATCTTATTGGTTTTATTTTGATGACCTCTTGAGGATATCTAAAAATGATTTAGAGAGAAAGGAATGGGGTATTGATCATTTCTTTCATTTTTTTTGCTTGTTGGATATTATTGTAATATGACCTTGGTGAGTACTTGCCTTGCGTGTGTAGGGGCAGTCTCAGGTAATACAATGTCTAGTGCATATTAGGTTCTTCATACCTTTTGTGTATTAGTATCCTTACTTCAATGGCTTTATTCTTTCACATGATCAAAAATACCAGTTTTTGTATGTCAGGTATGAACAAGGATACTTTTATTTGTTTGTAGAGTCAAAGTTCACACATTCGATAAAAAGCCACCCTAGTTCTTCATACCTTGGTGCATCGCATCTACTTGCTACATCAAATAAGGATTTCTATGATAAAATTATGCATTATCTAAAGGTAAAATCAAAATCATCTATCCTATCTCATCACATATCCAATAAAATCTTGGAATAATCATAGTTTTATTGGTATCTTGATCAATCTCAATATAATGCTAATCTATCCTTCTCATTCTATCTCATTCTCATTTTTCTATCTCTATCATAATAACATTTCTATCCAAGTATCAAATTTGTGTGATATACATCAAAATATACAGGAGGTTATCCACAGTCGATGAGTTTGTATACATCATAAAATTGGCTACATCAAATATTTGGGCTTCTTAGGGATTATTTTGAGCATCCTCTATTCAACATAACTCCTCCCATGAATTTGTCATGATCTTGATCGAAAAATCATTTTTTTTCCACTTGATCTCTTTAGGGGGCAGCATACCAACATTCCTTCGTCTATTGGGGCATAGTGGGACATTTGGAAATAGTTATTTGAAACAACACAATAGGTATGTCGCTTCAAAGAGGGGAAAAATGTAGATGCCTGAAAATGTCCAGAGTATATCACACATCCTGATTCCACTTACTAATGCTAGTTTCTCTCATTATCACCTAATTCATCTATTTAATTAAATAATGTCCAATTATTTAGTTAAATTCACTTTAATCCCTTATTAATTAAATAAATAAGGTTATTCAATTAATTCATCATAATTCATCATTGTCTCCCCTTTTGATTAAATGATGTCAAATTGTTTAATTAAATGTCATAATCCTCTTTGATTAAATAATTCCTAATTATTTAATTAAAGATCTTAATTCCTCAACTTGCACAATTAAATGATTTACATGAATTATTTAAATAGCTAATTTTCCTCCAACTCTCCAACTTGTATAAAGAATATTCCACATGAAATATTATCCTTTCAAATCCAAATTCTTCCCTCCAACTCAAAATATCTCTAACATAATTCCTAAAATTAAGGGACATTGTTGATTCTCTCATTGATTTTTAACCCTTGATCGAATCCTTGATCCATGCCTCATGGATTTTCAACCACTTGATCCATCCTTGATCCACACTCATATCCTCAATTAGATTTCATCCATTAATTAGTATTTTGTATCCTCACCATTGATCAAAATCTCAAGAATCTATAAACACCAAGCCCATTTCATATCAATTAATTCACAATCTTTATAGCAAAGGTACTCTCTAGGATTTCATACTTATTTCTTGAGCATCCTAGATCATTTCTTGTGAATCTAATCTCATCAAGTATATTCAATCAAACTTTTGAAACAATGGCGAATGCATAAAATTGAACAATCCATATCCATCTTACACTTATGTGTCAATCCACAATGGGATCAAGAGGTTTGCATACTAGTTTAGGTCCAATTACTTTGAAGTTTTTTTAATGCTTTTGAATTGAGTCTTTCTAGTATTGTGTAATTGAATTTCATTGAGAGTATGCCTTTGATTGATCATTATATTGTAGGTTCTTTGATTTTATGTTTTAAGATCCTAATTGCTTCTATTTTTATGTTATTTGATCAACTGAGCTAACATACTTACAATAACCAACAAAAATATATTTCTTAGATTTGGGGTCCAATTTAGACCACTAATCTTTATAAATAAAAAAATAACAGTCATGTCTCTCTGATATGTGACACCAACATTCTTGAGTCCAAATGGCATGGCATTCCAATAATATGTTCCCCATAGACACATGAAATTTTTCTTATGCTAATCCTCTTCATCTTTTTGATTCGGTTATATCTCAAAATGTCATCCATGAGGGAGATCATTTCATTGCCTATTGTTAGGTCCACTATGATGTCTATATTTGGTAATGGAAAATCATCTTTCAAAAAAGCTTTTTTGAGGTCTCTAAAGTCTGTGCATATCCTTATGCCCCCAATGGGTTTTGAAACTAGTACAAGATTTAAAACCCACCCAAGGTAGTCAATAGGACAAATAAAGCCAACATTTAAAAGATTTTGTAGTTCCACCTTAACCAGTAATACTACTTGTAGATGCATTTTTTGAAGCTTTTGTTTGACCGACTTTGCACCTAGAAAGACTGTTAGATGATGCACTACTAGTGATGTGTTTAATCTTGATATATTAGCATAATACTAATCAAATTTGATCATATGATCTTCTAAGAAGGATGGAAAATTATGTTTTTCTTTGGGATCCAAAGATGTTGCATAGTATGTGATCTAGGTGAATCATATTTCCCACATTTATCTATTTATAATCTTCTACCAAACCTGTAGATCTTTCTTGATGT
Source organism: Sequoia sempervirens (assembly GCA_007258455.2). Taxonomy (NCBI): domain Eukaryota; kingdom Viridiplantae; phylum Streptophyta; class Pinopsida; order Cupressales; family Cupressaceae; genus Sequoia; species Sequoia sempervirens. The sequence continues at coordinate 9,283 of VDFB02323270.1, read as the reverse complement.
TTAACTATACTTGGGAGATTGAATCATTCATCCTCAGGCACCTTTGGAGAGGTTTTCGCAAGGAAAGATAGGATCCACAACAAGAAGTAAAGAGTTGAAAGTTATGGGGGAATCAAGAGGGATATACAAAAAAGTTGAGGGATAAAGAGGAAGGGGAAGCTTTGCTCGGTTGAAGGGAGAGAAGTGATGGGAGATATAAAATACTTTCATTTAAGGTTTTTTATGTTTAAAAAGACTTGTTATTGTTAATTGACATGAATGGCGGTAGACAATAGATTAACGTATTTTCTTATTTTACTTTATGTTTAACTAAATTATTGAATATTTTGGAAAGAATATCTTATGTTAAATGTGTTGCTTTATGATGACTTTGGATGAGATAATTATGCTGCATTGATCTTTATTACCATGATTGTTGTCCTTTTCATAAGGGTTTAACTCTCTTTCTAATCATGAGGAATGACTACGCCATAGATGGGCTTTGCTGGATGATGAGTCACTCAAAGTCTGAATCAACTTCTTCATATTCGGTTGAGGAACTTTTACTTCTAGCGCCAATTTGGCGTAGTTCTGGTTTAGTCCTCCTTAGTCCACTTCAGTTCTATTTTTAGTTTCATTTTGTAATTTGTAGTTGGTCACCTTAAGTTTTGGTAGTTAACGCCATGTTAGAAGCTAATAAGGATATTTTATAAATATCCATATTTTGGTCTTAGTTAGGAGTTAGATAATTTGCAATAAGAATTTTTGTAATCACAAGCAATACTTTGTTCTGCGTTCTAATTTTGATCAATGAGAATGGAAGCAAGAAGTTAATCAATTCAGTGTGTTAAAGGATCTTACCTGAGGAAGAGTAGGGCCCGCTCAACCTTTGGAATGATCTTATGGTATTTTTTTTAAGTGCTATTATTTTTTGATTCATTAATATTAAATCTATAGTAGAAATTGATTTTGAATTGTTCAATCATTGAAATCATCTTCTACCTTGGTAAATGTTAAAATTGGATAATTACTTCTGTTTACAATTATGTTTCAAAGTTTCAATTTATTATGGTTAATATCAAATTGTTAGAATGGCTTGATTTGTTTATTAGAAATGTTGAATTAAACCATTAGAATCGTTAACAGGTTTCTTAGATAAATTAGATTTAGATGTTGTTCGAATCAGTTAAACTTGATGTTTGTTTGTTGAGTTTCATTAAAGCAATGTTAAGGCATTTATGGAAAGATGGAGTTGAAGTCTGTTAAGAATTTTTTCATGGAGATTAGTCTTTATGCTTTTTAGAATAATCGTCATTTCCCTGCAATTCATTCTTGCTCTTAAATTAGCATTTACTTTTCAGCAATTAAGTTATGGATTTCTTTTGAAGCAAAATAGAATTAATTTGAATTCCATGTTTTAGATTATGAATTAAAGTAATCATTAATTGTCTCCATGAATTGGTCTAAATTGAAGTCAATAAAGTCAGAATTAAGTCAACAAGATTTTAAATTAGAAGCTAAAATAGATTTAAATCTTAGGAATCAGTCACTACAATTTAGCTCCTAAAGAGCTCCCAAGAGCTCCTGAAAGCTCCTAAAGTAGGAAAAATAATACCTAAAGTCATTGTTTACAGTGCAAACCCCCCCAAAGAATCCATGACAACTATCCTTATCACATATTGCTCTAAGACACACCTGGTTCGATAAAAGAATTAATTAAATGATGCAAGTTGTGACATCAATGACCTTGCCCATGAAGAAGTTTAGTTATGGGGGTGGCCCAAATTATATTTTGTTTTGAGGTTTATGTGGAGGTGGATATTGATATATTGGAGATTAAAGGAGTGAAATTTTGGGAGTGGGTTAGTGAAGTGGAAAGGTGGGAGGATAAATACCAATAAATTTTGAAAGAGTACGAAGTAATTTGGATTTGGGTTTGGATTTAGGTCTTGAAGGATTGACAAAAGCTATGCTAGAAGTGAAAGGATAAGAAATAACACAAGACTAACCATACAATTTAATTTGTTTCTCAATTTCTCTACTTTTATGTAAGAGTTGGTATTCACCTTGTTCTTGAACTTAACCCAAGTTCATTTCATGCCCCCACCATCTTTAGGTATAGCAAAAATTTATGACAAAACCTAAGCATTGAAATGTTAATAAATAAATAATAACAACAACAATTGTAGGGGGGTCGACCGCATAAGATTTAATCACCCAATGAATGGATAAAAATAAAAGGGCCAACTTGGGAAAAATGGATTAATTACCAACATTTTAGTAAGAGAAGCTGACTCAAATAATTAAGAGGGGAGGGCTGACTAGATTAGTCAAGGCAACACTTCATTTAAGACAATGCTAGACTTTAAATAAAAGGAAAACCTTAAATTTAAAGTGGTGATTAAGGAAGAATAAAAGGGCAACGTGGGGTTTGAAAGGATGTCTCCCTCACCAAGGAAAGGATGTTGTTGAAAGGATATAAATCTTCCCCACCACAAGATATAAAAGGAGAAACATTTCAAATGGAAGAGGCATCGAAGGAGATCATATAATATATAAATATTTGCATTCAGAAAAGCAACAACCTTTGGATTTAGTAAGTGATTGGTATGCATCATGATGGAGTTTAATATATATAATCTTTTATGTATCTTTAATATAAATACTAATGAGAATTGTTAATCTATTTAAGGCTCTTATAATTAATGATTTTATCTATTTGTTTCCCTATAAGCAATCAGGCATGGATTAGCAAGAAACACGATTGGGAGAGGCAACATACCAGCTCCACAATGTAAGTAGGCCACCCCATGTTGGATGGACGAGAGTTCCTACTACTTGTGGGAAAAGGGGTGTTATACCATGCTCTTGGGCTTAATTGTGACGAAGTCTCTTGGTGTTGATTGATCCAACAATAGAGGTTTACACTTTTTGGCCAAACTTGACATTGAACGGATTTTTTTTAACTAAATCTTCATTTTTGGGCACGTATAGCTGCTAAACCATGATGAATTTGAAAACAATGCAAATTAATGATTTTTGACATTTTTTTTGTAGATTTTTAAAAAAAAATTGGAATCAAATTGAATTTCCTTTTCCATCTCCTTTGAAAACTAGTTTTAAATAGTAAACACCATTTTTAAAGGGTGACGTGTACTTGCTAACACATAACTTTTTTCTATGAAGGTTAACATTCTAATTTTTTCGAATTTAGATTCATAACTACGCTATCTAGTGCATGCAATTGGTTTCATAGTGGTATTTTTTATAATTAAGTTTTGAATTCAAACCAATTACAATTTAGACATACATTTATTTTCTAACACAACTTCTTTTGTATGTATTGAAATTCAATTTAATTTTTTTTGTTGGATCAAGGACATCAATATCAAGTGAGTAGAAATTTTTCAATTTTTTTTGATAATTTTCTATTTTTCCACATGTGTAGAATAGAGAGCTTGATTTTCGGTGAGAATTCTAAATTTACAAGAAATTAAAATAAATATAATAATCAAATTAAATATATTTAAAATTATACTTTTGGGAAGCTCTAATAAGGACAACATACTTACAAAAAATAAATTTTAAATGAATTCATTTGATCCCCCAAAAGGTAAATCAAAAGTGATTTTTTATCAACATTTTGATAAGTGTAAAGGAGACTTCATTATAGGTATGGTTTAAAACTAGTGGGATTCTATCCAAGGGGGTTTGATCTAAGGTGGTTTGAACAAACCCTCTTCAAATGGAATCCTTTAAATGGAACTTTTAAAGGCTTAAATCATTATATTTTCTAAAAATATGTGTTTTTAGCAAAAATTAGGATGTCCCAAAAAGTGTAAACCACTATTGTGGGATCACACTTCCCTATTGTGCTTTCCTCTCCAATCCTTACTATGGTTGGATATTGGAAATGAAACTATAGATTAGATCCAATTAGGTGATGCTATTTATATTAATTGTTTATTTACACTTAAGTTCAATAACTTTTACATGATTTAATTTTAAAATACTATTTGTAAAACAAATTATATTGTTGGAATTGTTACTTTTGGGAAAAATTAGGCATGCCCCAATTAGGGGACATTACAATTTGTGTTCCCCAATGATCTTGATCCAATCCTTATCCTTCTTGTTCTCAATCCTACATAAAATCCACCCATGCCATAGTGACCCCAAGGTAGGGCTGCAAGGACAACCCTAGCCCCAATTTTTCAAAGTCAAATTAATTATGGGCTCAAGACGACCCTAACTTAACTAGTTGATGCTTGCTAAATCATTCACACAATATTCAAACTTGAGTGCTAGTATATTATATAAAAGGACAGAGCCCTAGACTGTTTAGACAAACATAGAAAAAGGATCATATTAATAACATTCAATATCATGCACCTAAAGCAATCATTGCATCAACATATGCCTACACAAGGATGAATCTATTGGAATTCTAGTTGGAATGTCTTGTATCATTGAAATAATATGACATGTATTGGTTAGAATCAAAACAAGTCATGAATTCCCTCACTTGATGATAGCTCCTATTGGTGTTTTTGAGCACCACTTGGTCTAGATATGCACCAATAGACTGATCTCCAAAGAGAAAAAACACTCAATTTAGGGCCACCACTTCAAGTTAATGTAGAAGTTCAAGGTTGTTGATACTTAGATTAGGGTTGTCCATGCACTTCTAACCCTTGGCAAAGCATTGTTCGTATTTCATCCTATCAAAGCCTATTGCAAATTTGACAATGAATTCCTAAGATAATTTACAAAGTGCGTGCTACAACAAAATATTCCTTATCTTACATAAAGCTAATAACATCTAACCATCTTTTTCATTTTTTACATTTATTTCAATACTTTGTCTAAAATCAATCCATTCATATAATTTAATATTTAAATTGATAAAAAATATATTTATTTACTTGCAAGGTATTATTATCTTTACAACTATCAACTTCACAGTTCTGTTTATGTTTGAAAAAACAAAATTAGTGAGTCTCACTGAGCCTTGGTACGTACATCAATGTCTTCCCAATATCATTTTATTAAAACAATCAATCAAGCCAAAGCCAATCCCGAAGGAGCCGAGAAAAAATTTACGCTCAATATGTTAACAACTTTTACACAACTCAATGCTCTATGGAAGTATACTCATCATACTTATCACGTTTTTTTCGTATTCTCCTATTCATCATCTGCTCTACACAGTTTCAAGAGTGATAAGAAAAGTTTGATTACATCCAAATAGAGCGCAACAGAAGCCCAAATATACTCATCAGAAGTATAGTAAAGTTTTATCAAGTTATCCGTGTCATATATAATATATCCGCTGAATATTAAGGATGCCAGTAACCCATATATCATCACCGAAATCCTTCCCAAAGGGAAAAATGGCTGAAAAACATTACTGTTAGTGTTAAGTAGTAACTAAAAAATAATGATGCTTTAGAAAGAGATCAAGAAACAACTAGAAAAATATTTCAATTAATGTTAGTAACTTAAAAAATGATAGATGCTTTAGAAAGAGAACAAGAAACAATTAGAAACAGAGAAGGTACCCGAATGAGAACAAATACAAGCAATATAATGACTGCTGATAACAAGAAACGCCCAAGAAAACTGAAGTCATGTCCTCTTCTTGAAGAAATTAAGAAATTTCAGCATTCAAAACACTTAAATTCTAAGGCAAGCAAAGCCACCAGATTCAAACACAGGCCAACCTAATTCGCAAAAGTACCACGCCTTCACCTTTCCAGACAAAATAATCAAATAACCAATACATCTTTAAATTGTTTAACTTTACAAAGAAGCACTTAAATCCTAAGACCACAAGCCATTATTTTTAACTAAATCCCAGAAAATAGTCCTGGTCTAGTTTTTATCCCTAATGCAGATGGTAGAAACACAGATTGAAAAAAAAAAAAACAAACCTTCCATGTTTCCTGGCACCGTAATTAACACCCTGCAAAATATCTTCAAATTGGTTAAATCTACCTGCAAATACTTAAATCTGAAGGGTGTAGGCCACCATATTAAAAACACGGGCTACTAATTCTAGTCTAGTGCTTTAACCCTAACGCACAAGAATAAAGATAGACAGTAATACTGCCAGACATTCACCTTTCCTGGTATTAAATCAATTAAAACCCGTTAACATATCTTTAAATTGGAAAAAATGTACCAGATTCAAAATATGGGCTACCAATACAGAGAGGAAAAAACAAAAAAGAACAATACTGTGAGTGGGAACAACTTAATTAATACCTGATTCAATTGAAGAAGCTTGTCCACACAGAGCAACACAGTAGACGCTATAAGCTATTTTATAAGGGGTTGCATGTAACTCCTTGTTCATCTTGCCTAACCTTCAATGACAAGCCCTCACTTCTACCTAATAGTGTGGGTTTAGGTTAAGGGGGTCTAATACTACAATAAACCCAAAATTAAAAATAGAAAATTATTATTATTATCATAATACCATTGCATAATATTTGTAACATTGATTGTAGACCTCAAGTTGAAGCTATGAGGATGATTTAAAGGAGTAAATTAAAAAAGTAAACATGTATACATAAGTTAGGTGAAGAAATCAAGAATCTTTCTTACTTTTGAAATACTATCTTTGTTGAAGACATCTTTCCTCTACCATGATCTTGACTTGTTGGCAACATTCTAAGTCTAAAAGATACCAATAATTTTCTTTTTAATGTTTAGTGTTAGTCTATGGACCATTTAGATCAATACCAATCTTTTTCTTCCCAAAAATTCACCCATAGTTCAATATTTTTTCCCTATTCCCACTTGATTCCATAAAACCTATATCACAAAACTCTATTAAGTAATCATATATGATCTAATGAATTTGTAATCCCCTGAATCAAAAATCCCATAACGAGAAATGGTTACTTTTATGCTATACCTAAATAATGCAATAAATGAAATCATACCATAATAATTACATGTCAAAGCAATAAATACACAAAACCGAGTATTTATGAATAACTAAAAAATTAAACTCTAATATAACCATGTACACAAAGAGAAAGCAATGTAAATGAGACCAACCACAATAAATCTACACCAATCTCAAAAACCATACTGCCATATATAATTATATGTCATTGATTAAGTATAGAGACTCATCATGGGAGGCACATAATCAAAATGTGTATATATGCATATGAATCACACCATGCAAGGGTTCAAGTCAAAATATTTGCAAGCCAAAAAAGAATGTGTATAGTCACTCCTAAGCTCTTGATTGTCTAACTCTCAAGGGATCATCCCTACACCATCTTTAATTCATCCTTAAATACTTGGGGCATTTTAAATTCAAAATCTAGTCAATCAATTGATCAAGAAAAATCCCAAGTCTAAATCCTAAGCACAACTTCTTCACCATCATCATCCCACCATGATATTCACATTATGTTTTCTTTGAAACACTATTACTTCTCTTTATCTTAAAGACTTTTAGTTACAATGAAACTTCACATGAGAGGAAAAATTTAGACAATTAAAATCATCTTAACACCATACTAGCATCATCCTACTTAAGTCTATTCCATATTAGAGTTCTCATTATCATTAATTATTCAAATCTTTATATTATTTAAATAATTTAGTTAATTGCTAATTAAAAATAACTATTTTATTTAATTACTCTAGTTCATCTCCCACCTAATTAAGTAATTTTATTATTTAATTAGTTTAACTTACACCTTATAATTAAATAATTGTATCATTTTATTAGTTCAATTTCCACCTCATGCCTATATTTAATTAGTTTATTTTCCACCTCACATTGCTAATTAACGAAATAATTTTTATTATTTAATTAATTTATGTTCCCTCCACCATCTAAAAAATTAAATGATCAAAATAATTGTTTTCCCTCTCTTATTTTTGGTTGCAACTAATTCTTTATGACTTAATCTCAAATGGTAGACTAGTCAAAATATAATTAAAATTTCAATTGGTAGACTAGTCAACCCCTTAATTAAAAATAGTATTTATTAGGGGTTGACTAGTCTACCAATTGAATTTTTAATTCTATTTTTTTGGGTTGACCAATGGAATTTTTAATTCCATTTATCTATCCAAGGTTGTTAAACAAATTTTTAATTCTTCTTCCCTTTTCTCAAGGAATATTAAATTCTTTTTTATTTCCCACATGTTCCTAAAGAATTTTTAATTTCTTTTACCCTCCCCATCCACATTTAAAAATAAAATTTTAACGTAGTTGATCAATACTTGTGCATTCACATCATGGGTAGTTGAGCACTGATGTGGCATCACATGATTGATTGCTTTTTAAATCAAAAGAATATATTTTGTTTAATTATGGATACCTAGTCATGTTACAATTATTGATCATTATACAAACAATTACTATCACAACTATTAAACATTATATAAACAACTGCTATCACAACTATTGAAACAAGTTGTGAAGATTTTCTCTGTAAAGTCCATTCCTTGGAGGTTTCATGGTTTTTTATTCGTCGGATAAATTAGTGTTGAATCGTAATTGGTGAGCAGGGAGAACTTCGAGGAGGGAAAAACTATTGGTGCAGAGAGTAAAGACGCGGTGGATATGGAAAAGAACAGTCCCGCTCAGGATTTGGAGGCACCTCTGATTCCGGGCAACCCTGAGAAGGAGAATGCAGTGGATATGGAAAATAAAAGTCCCGCTCAGGATTTGGAGGCAGCGGCCTCCACGCCACTGATTCCGGGCAGCGATCTCCACGCCACTGATTCCGGAAAGAAGAATGCATTACAGTGGACGTTTATTCGAAAGGTTTACGCCGTACTCATATTCCAGATGATTCTTACAGTGGGCGTGGGAAGTGTAGTCGTTTTTGTTTCTCCAGTGGCCCTTTTCTTCGCTTCCTCCTCCTGGCTTGTATGGGGTCTTCGCATTGTCCTCGTTGTGCTGCTATTTATCTGTATGCACTGCAAACCCTCCGTTTTTTGTTTTCTCATTTCCCTTTTCCCCCATTATCTGTTAATTATTGTTGTTTTTGTGTGATATTTGCAGTGTTATGTTCGCTGTCTAGCCACCCCAATAATTTTATCTTGTTGGCGTTGTTTACTACGACCATCAGTTTGGCCGTTGGTTTGATGTGTGCCCACGGAGACGACCCTATCTGTCATATGAAATTTTGTGACGGTTTGATCATTTAAATGCCTTTTATTTAATAATTTATGAAAAATATAGAAATAAAAAAATTTAGAAATTCTCATGCAACTACAAATGACAAGAGTAAAGCTATGAAACATATAAAACAATCCCGTCTAG
>VDFB02323269.1:0-26294 GCA_007258455.2 Sequoia sempervirens | reverse complement strand
TTTGAGAATACTAATCAATGCCTAGATAACCTAGGGATTTTCTAAAAAACACCCACAAATAACTATCTGCCTAGAAAAAATAGGGCTCTGATACCACTTTTTGGCAAGCAGGGGTGTAGCCAAATAGTCACTATTGTTATAGGGTGAAAAAATGGACAAAATAGAATGGAAAAAAATAATATAGAAGACACATAGTGACAACACAACAAAAAATATGACAGACAAAAAATAACTTTTCATATATTCCTCATTTGCTTCCTAAAAGTTACAAAAGCCACAAGAGGACATGCCTCTATTTTACACAAAAAATAAATAAGACTTTAAACCATTTGGAAATATTTCCAATACAAGGATGTTACACACACACTTCAAAAAACTATAACTAGCTACAAGCAACTCGTGAGGTTGAGGGCTCTCAATCATGGATAAAATCAAGCAACTCTATGCACCTGCAACTATAGCATTCCCTTCTAAAATATTATTTTGCTATTGTGGTGGTTCAACCTAATGCAAAAATCGACTAACTCCTATATTTTAATAATAGTTGCAAACATTACTTTTGTCTCGCTTAAAATCAACTCATGAAAAATGAGCTTACCAAACCAAATTCCAAATTCACCTACTAGAAATAAATGCTAAAGGTAATAAGTTGTTTCCCAAATTTTAGAAACAAGCACCAATCTGAACTTCTAAAAATTCACCAACCAAATTAAATGATGGTGGCTCACGCTTGGCTACTGGGGTGAAATAATTGTTGCTAGAGATTACTAAATATTCTAACGAATTGTAGGCTACATGAAAAATGGGTTTGTTGAAAAATATTTAGAAAATTTTATGCAAATGCAATTGCTCAATATAAAGCCAACATCAATGACCATTGCTAGTGTTCGAAATGGGAGGCCTAAAAATGTATTTGAGCATACATTAAAGAATACTAGAAGGGGCTATAAGTTATATATTATTTTTGGTAATCTCTTGGTAGACTTGCACACAAATGTGAAACTATGAAGATATTGGTTTTAATTTGTACTATTGACATGCATGCAAATTGTGAAGGCAATAGATAGGAAGTTGTAGCTAATGCCTTGAAGAGATCTATCTCATGGAAATCAACAATTCTAGAGTATGCATGTAGTAGATTAGTGTAAATTACAAATTCTAAAACTTTTCCAACATCTTCTAGACATGTGTGTGAGTAGAAACATGGTGTTTGAATTGTTTGACAAAATTTATGAATAGAAATATTATCTCATGGGGAAAGCATAGTTGTAGGATATGAATAAAGTTGAATTTGATGAAAAAGTTTTGAGTAAATAAAACCTACAAATAGATGCAATGGAACTTGTAAGGCCACACTCCATGACTTATGCCAACTTTATGCCTCAAAGAACTTATCAAGTGGATATTTTTAAGAGAACTTAGACATCCATCAAAGGAATGAGGAATTGTGTCAAGTGTTGTAATTTTGCAATGGCCCTCATGAACAAGCATAAATAATGAATGTAAACTATTTGAAATAATACCTTAGAAGAGATGTCATACATGGAATGTGATGATTGTTGGATTTCATGAAGTTGAATTGTTGAAGAAGATTGTGAGACTTTCAAACAAATGCAAAAGATAGACATGCATGCAAATGTGGAGGCATAAACAAGGAATGAGAAATGTATAATAGAATAACTCAAAGTAATATGGTCTAATGATACCATAAAAAAAAAGAAAAAGAAATGTTGAAAAATGCATTTGGTATTGTTGTGTAACTGAATCCATACAATCATGGTTCTACATTTCTATTGAGGGGGAAGATCCTATCATGGTTCTTTTTATAGTTTCATGCTATCATAATCAAGTGCAAGCTGTCTACCCAAATTGCTTTCCCCAAATTTCTTGAGAATGTATAATCTTGCAAAGGAGATGCAGGACTTGTGATCTAGTGAGCGCTTCTTGGAAAAGGTAAAAAATGTGCATTCTAATGCAGCCATGGATTCTTTGTGTTGATATCAATTTGAATAGATTTGTATTATATGTGAGGCATACAATATTGATGTGTAAGATAGCATGGTGTTGCAATATCCTTTTTATGCACATGGTTTAGGTTGTAATGCCGTAGCCTACATGGGTTTCAAAATATAGAACAACAAGCATCAAATATCTTTTATTTGTCTTTTCTTGGTGTTAAAATGTGGTTAATTCATTGGTGTATTGTTGAGTTGAAGGATACCACATCAAAAATAATTCAAAACTAGGTTACACACTATATATTGTTTTTAATTGTTGATCCACCTCCATACCATATGTTTCCTGAAATAATTGCATGCAATAATTGGCAAAGAAATGCAAAGACAAGTCATGAAAAAGTAGGGTAGAAAGCTTGATATATTGGTCCCTTGTGTTGAAAGTGATTCAAATGCAATGGTATTGTCTAATAAATTTTTTGATGATGAAAGTTTAGGGTTTCTAAATGTGGAAGCCTAGACAAGGAATGTGAATTACTTGACAACATGTACTCAATATGATCACTTGAAGATCATTTCAGCTCTTGTCATTGAGATCATTCTCCTCAAATATTTTGTTTTATCTTACCATCACTATTGTCTTCATGAATCTATATTGTTGATACAAGAGATAATCCAAGCATGTCAAAAGAAGATACAGTGCTATGCTCAGCAAGACAATGGCTTGTTATGTCTTCCAAAAGTCCAAATTTCTAATTTCCTTTTTGTAGAGGTGAATTATGACACTTATCATAACTAAAGCTATAAAATGGACCTTATTCCTAGAAAAGTGATGAAAATCCTAACAAAATAAGGTTTATTTTTTTCAAGTTGGGGTAGTTACCAAGTAGTTACAAGTAATTTATATGTTAGTTAGAAGGTAGTTATCCAATGAAAGCCCATAAATAAAAGGATTTTGTTGTTGTAAAGGAGGAATTTTTCTAGAGGGGAAAACCTTGAACAAATTTTGAGAGAGACCTTTTGATGACACTTGTGTTTACACTTTCTATAGAAAGGGTTTCTAGAATTGTATAATTTTAAAAGGATAATGAAGAATGCATTTTGGTTTATATGTTCTAAATGTGTTCTAATGTTATTATTATCGATTTCTTATATGTGAAATCAATAGTTCCTCTATCTAATTATGCAAACCATTGGTGAGCTACAAAATGGATGTAATGAAAAACATTCATATTTTGGTATCTTGATTTGAATGTGTTGAAGTGACCTATCTCTTTGTATGTTGATGTTCATTATCTTTGTTTCATCAACATTCCACATCAAATCTTTCTTTGTGTTAAAACTCCCTTTGTAATTTATCATATTCTATGAAGGCCGTGTTGGTATTCATATGTCTACTACTAGGGTTCTTGATACTCATTTCCTTTAGTTTTTCCCTTTTTCACCTTTTTGTACTTTCAAGTTGAAATTACATGAAAACTCAAAAACCCACATCATATAAGGGAGCTTCCCCTCTCAAATGCAGAGGAATATTTCTAGTCAATAATGATCTCTCCACCTATTGGAATAATTTTTTATTCTCTTCATGCAAATAGGGTCATTCTTAGAGATAAAATTGTAGTGACAAATCTATTTACCAGCATATTTTTGGTGACTCTACAAGGGAAAATAATCGAAGTGTCAGTACTTTTATTTCCTCAAAAATACCAAGGTACCTTCTATTAAAATGCGCATGACAACTGAGAGGGGGGGTGAATCAATTGTCACAAAAATTCAAACTTAAAACTTCAACACTTATCAATTCGATAGCCACACTATTTTGTTATTAAGTATGAGCATGAAACACAAACAACAAAAGGTAAATCAACTCAATGAACACCAAATTTTTATGTGGGAAATCCAATGAGGGAAAAACCACGCAAAGGATTAACTCACAATATAAAGGGATTATAAAACCGAATATAGAGGCTCACTTTCAAGGGCTCACTGCCCAAAAGAGGACTCACTGTCCAAATACAAATGCTCACTGCCTATAGAAAGGACTCACTATCGAATGGGGAGGCTCACTTCCTATTGATACAAAAGAGAACAAAATATCCACAACAACAATTAACACACATTCGCAACCTTGAATAAAATATTGCAAAAACCTTCAACTCACTGCCTTCAGGAATCTAACACAATGAAGAACTGATGCCTCAACTCACTTTCACACACTTCTGCTCTTTTGATTTGCGGCTTACTTCATCACTTTAAATTAATCCTTCAAATATTCACAAATTGAATTGCATTTATACCAACTTTAACCTTAGAAACTTTCTCCAAGGTTGGCCACAAGAGCTTCATTTCATAAATTCAAATTAGGTCAGCAACTCAACATTCCCGCTGTGGAAAAGAATGAGAGTGGACCAATAAAACATTTATCCAAGAACAAAAGATTATGTCTTGAATCAACCACATCATTCCTTAATTAAATTTAATTCTTCAAAAATTTAATTCTTTAAATGAAGTGTAAACACCAAGTCAGTCACACCTAATGAAAACACAAATGAGAATTGGTGTACATGCTTCCCAACAAGAAGATGAAATGTAGAAGATACAACATGCTTCATTATGCATGAGAACACATCTCAGGTTCCTTTAAATACATTTGGAGAAAGTGAAAAAATCTTCAAACACCAAACTTCTTCCATCAGTCCATCTGGACTATACAAACTCATACAACTTAGAGACATGAATTCTGGATCACCAAACCTCAAACTTCTTTGCCAAAACCCAGAGAACACCATTACATGATATATTTTAGATCTTCAAGATCTAAAATAGAATAGTGGAGGACTATAGAGCAAAAAAAATTCTCCTAACCCATAGAAGACATACTTTTCCAAAATAGTTCACACACTGGTGAACATAACTTTCACATACCATCACACCAAAAGATATAACTTAGGAGATATCACCACTAGACCACCAATAGAAAGCCTTTAGATCTGCACAAGCATAGGATCCACATAGATGAAACACAAAGCACATACCAGAGCACATTTTGAACACACTCATCACTCTAACTTCTCTTCTTTATTAATTTTCTCAAAAGCACTTGGAAACTCACCAATTCAGAACATATGCAACATCATACATATAGCTCCATGTACTCAAAACATCTCAACAACATCTCAACTATACATGTATAAACTACAACATACTGAACTATGTTGACATCAATGACAACATTAATGACAACACCACCAAACTTGCTCATACTTGCAACACCTTCCCTAGAATGAAGGTTGGAGACTCTATCTGAAAGCTAAACTCATAATAATGGCTTGGTATAAAATAATTTATAGTAGCAGCTCACAGTTGCTTGAATTATATTGTGACAATAATAGTGGTGATGAAGATTATTATTTTTCTATTTTATCATCCAAGAAAAAATAGGTTTTTGGAGAACCCAAGTAATTTTAATTCTTGAAGAGTCTCTATAGTGCCATGTAAATGATTTCTAATAAGGTACATCCTTCTCATCTTCAAAATTTGCATAGGCTTGAAGAAAAGGGTGGAAAAAGGGACCTGTTTCTTTGCTTGTGATCATTTATTGAGACATGATAGGTAACAAAAATGATGAGGAAAATGGTCCTTCTCTTGTACTTGTAACTTAACAAATCAAAGTTTTGATGATCCTAAGAAAATTTAGTTTTTGAAAAGATTATATGTAGAACTGCAACTTGCTCCAGACAAAGTGTACATCCTTTTCTACTTCATAAATAATAAATTATTAAAAAAAATGAGAGAGAATTATTTTC
The DNA here is from genome assembly GCA_007258455.2 of Sequoia sempervirens. Lineage (NCBI taxonomy): Eukaryota > Viridiplantae > Streptophyta > Pinopsida > Cupressales > Cupressaceae > Sequoia > Sequoia sempervirens. Next base: position 20,533 of record VDFB02323269.1, on the reverse strand, counting down.
TTGAAAGGAGCACATGTTCGATGAAAATTTATAATCATAGCATTGAAAGTCACCACATACATAATGAGGACAATACTATGGATGGAAGAAAAATTTCCTATGGAGATGGTAGAATAGGAGGTGTAAATGTTTCATGTGTAAGAAAAAAATTTGAAATCCATTTTGAATAATTGAGCAAGAAATTATGAGTTTGGATTAACCTAATGAGGTTCAAAACAATTCTCAGAAATCAATGAAACCTTCACTCCTAATTGTAGTGTTTCAAGAAAATTTAGACATTAAATTTTTATGTAATGAAAGAGATTCCTATTTTCCTATTCATATCCTTGAATCCTTATTAGGGTAAAATCATATTCCCAAGGAGATTTTGTATCAAATAAATACAATAATGTGAAATTATATCATTCAAAGGAAATGGAAAACCGTATAAGTGTAGAGTATTATCCTATAAAGGAATTAGTTCTTGAAGAAATGCATTGTGATTGAAAAACTAAAAAATGTGAAGATGAGACTAATTAGATCTCTATTAAAGTACACATACAATAAAAATTTGAAAATAAAATATTTAATAGAAATGTTTATCCAAAGCATCCTTCTTCCCTTGAGTATCAGTCTTTGAGTAATACTCCTCATTAAGTGGACTTATTAGAGCACACATATATCAAAAATAAATAGATGTTATAAGTTATCATAATGAAATAGGTCAAATGCAAGGACAAAAAGGAGTGGAGGATAAAACACACCTTATACAAGTTGAGCATGGTAAGAATGCATCTTTAGATCCAAACAACTATTTGGCATCCATACTTAAAATCACATCAATCAAAGAAAAATATCATCAAGTATCAAAGCAACAAGAAATTATTGAAGATCAATCAAGAAAAAATCATGAAGATAGCTCAATCCATCTAGTTGTAGAGCCAAATTGTTAAAAGGGCACTAAAAATATCAAAGTTGCGATACTTCAACTCATACAAGAAGAAGTGATTTCTAACATGAAAGAGGAGTTCAAATTGATTCCATATTCAAATATTTTCAATGAACAACTATTATTTCTGAAATGTTACCTCACCTAGGGAAGTTGCACATACAAAAAATTCGAAGAGCAAAGAGAAAGGGATAAAGTTGCAAATGAGTGCATAGGTTCTTTGAGAGTTATATTGTGAGTGCATTCTTTTCTTTTGCGTCCTTTGTGTCTTTTATCTCATTTTAATCTTGTGTTAGTCTCTCCAGTCCATTTTATGTGTTGTCTCTCTTTATGACTCTATTTCCCTTTGGATAACTCACTCATATTTTTTAAATATTTTGGATTTTCCCTGCATCCTGTGTTCCTTGCCTCTAGTAAGAGCTAGCTATTACCCCCATTTTCGACTAGCTCAATTTTTAAACTTTTACATCAAACACATTATTGGATGGATGTATACATAGTCAAAGTTGTCATCTGAAAGCCTTTTCATAATTTAGTTGAGATGTATCCCCTTGGTATGGTTTATCAAACCTATTTCAAAATAGCTGGTGCTAGATCAGAGAATGATTATAAATTGTTCCATTTGTACCAGAAATTGGTTATGTTCATTGGTGAAAATTGCAAAAATAATTAAATTTAAAAAAATGTGAATGTTTTTGCAAATACATTTTATGGAGACAATCTTGATAATTTCATAGTAAATGTGTCTAGTTTTTACATCAACCCACCTCCTAGTTTCTCAGATATCAAAGCTTCAATGTTTCATGACCAAATTATAGAACTATTAAACTAAAATTTGTATTCAACCTGGTGGAACCCCTAAAATTTTTGTGTTCCATTGGGTTTAAAATCCATATTTGGATTTTCATCCATTTTGAAATGGTGTTTCATGCCTTAGGGTTTTTTTACCTATGTTATAGGGTTTTGTTATGCCCTTAACCCATGGAAAAATACTAAGTGTTTCCAACCCTTTACATTCATTATAATTTGTGGTTGAATATTGCTAGCCCATTCCCAATGCCCCAAATTACAACTCAAGCCATTAAATTCATTTATCTATCACCCCCTTATTTCCTAGCTTTTTGGTCACTACCTTTGGAATCTTTCAAATCTTACCAAATGTTTAGTAGGTTTGAAAATAATCTTAAATATTTTCCATTTTATCCTAAGCCTAAATCCATTTTAAGCCTAAATTATTTTACTTGTTAACCTAATGAATGACCCCTCTTAAGTCATCATTTGATGCACATTACTTTAAAAACCTTTAAGAAATAGTCATCGGGTCCCACCAAATAGATTCCATTGGTTACCCGCTAGCCCATGACAATTAAACAATCAAATAAAAGAACCAACGTGACAACTGGTGGGTGAAACTAGTCCATCCATATGGTGGGTCCTACCATTCTTCAAAGGCACCAGTGGTAAAAGGAATTGAAATCAACAATTGTGATGAGATCTTAAAGATGAATCTTGACCATTCCCCGCCAGCCCACAGGGAACCTAGTGTCGGATCTCAACTCTCAATAGAGCAGTGGAAAAACACCATGTGGCACCAACACCACCATTTAGGAGACTGTGAATAAAACCTCCATGAGATGTTTTAATCTTGATCGTTCATCACAAAAGGAGGATATATGTTTGAGAGGTAGGCTTGGAGATTAAAGGATTCATACATTTAGGGTAGTTGGGTTGATTTGGGTCATTTCCCTCTAGCCTGCGACTATATATCTAAACCCTAAAGATTCTAGAGGGCTAGTGGGTGGTTTCCACATGGACTCTCTCGTGGCTTGCAAAGCATGGTGGGGGCATAAGACCAATGATGAAGGTGTACACATGGCAATAATTGGCCATAGAAGATGTTTTAGCAAAAATTAAAACATTCAAACTTTGTTGACTCCATTTGTGCCACATTCCATTCTATATCACCATGAGATCAATGAAAAAAAATCAAAGTTACTAAAAAGGACATCATGGAGTTGTTCTAGTTCGCACGAGCAAGTAGTAATTGCAGAGTTGATGTTTTCTATCAAATTCAGGGCTTTGTTCACCATAAAAGTTGGATTTAAAGTTTGTTGTTGATCAAAAAAGAATTTTTAAAGCATTCAGGAATTGTTGCAGTGCATTTTGAGTTCTTGGTGCCTTCAAACTAGGGTTTTCCATGTCAATAAACTAGTAAGTTCAAATTGTACCTCTTGAGCTAATTTTTTTCCTAGTTATCATTCAATTTCTATTATTATTGTCTGAACTAGGATTTAGGGTTTCTTTTAAGGTTTGATGTTCATTGATAATGCTACAATTTTAAGAATTTGGTTAGGTTTTCATTAATTCTTCACCTAAAACCTAAAAGCCCTAGTCTTAACCGGCCAAGCCCTAGGTCATTACTCATTTGATATGGCATTGAAAGTCCAACTCCTTGGTTCTAAACCAAAAAAGAGACCACTCATCCAAGATTTTCTTGATCAATTACCACCTTCAATAATTGAGAAACATATAGGGAAAAATATGTTTCATGGCCCTAGAGTTAAAGATGGTATCATCAATAGACAATGTACCAGATCAAGGATGCTACACTATTGTACATTGGGTGGTCACTCTTCCAGAGCTAGTTTGGTAATAGGCATTTCCCACATTCCAATATGCAACCCATGGAGATTAGACATGTCCAAGTTGGTTTTCCCCAACATGTATTTAGACATTGACCTCCTAAAAGCCATAACATATAACTATAACCCTATTGTTAGGGTAGTTAGAACTCATTCTAAGTAGAAGATGGTTTGGGTTACAAAGGAGGAAATTGTAGAAGTTTTCAAGTTAAACAATGGAGTAGAGACATGGAAGAGATTAATGATAAGAGAATAAGGGAAGAATATGGAAATGTGAGACCTACATTTAAAGTCTTAGTGCTAACTCACTTCATGGCCTTAGAAGGAAAGGGAGGAAACAAAATTGTACTTGGGCCATCTGATAAGGAGCCCTTTCCAATCAATTATTTTCTTCTCTATTTCCATAAAAAAAATTCTTCCCTTTTTCAAATTCTAGGGTATGATCCATCTTTAGGAATTCCAATTGCACCAATGTATATTGCTACCAGTATTCAACACCCCAACATTAACACATTATATGATTTTATGACTTACTTGTCAGAAGAGATACATAAGGGTTTGGTACCATTGAAGAATCGACAGTATGGAGTATGGTTTTGGTGGTACTCCTTGTTTATGCATATGTTCCTATACAAGGGTGTATATTTCTTTGGTCAAGATATGGAATTGGAGAGAGTGGAGGATGGTGTGGTCATGTCAGTTCAATCATCAACTCCATTGCTAGACAAGCATGAGCAAAAAACTAGTTTTGTGGTTGCCACAAATATCTTTGACTCCAAGTTAAAAAGATATTTGATTGTGTATATATCAAGGATTTCACCTAAATTACATGATTTCTTGAGGCCAATGGAAAGGAGGTTTGATTTGAAAGTAACTCACAATTGGGGTGATGCAATCCCTTATCGAGATTGTACAATTATTAGAGTATATGGAACAAGAAAAAAACCCCATGTACTTCCCAAGGATGTACAATTGAGGATTCGTTTCCTTGAGTTCATGTGGCAACTAAGTGACATTAAAGGTAACTACTTATTTATGATGAGGAAAGGAACCTTTTTCCCTACCTACATAGCATTCTCGTATTTTTTCATGAAAATTCATGGATGGGAGAAGCTTCTTGATAAGCTAAGGCCCTATGAAATTAAATACCAAGCATACATGAGCTATGATCCATAGGGATTTATGGTTTGGTTGACGGATAGGATAAGAGGAGAGATGTTTTTTTCATACCTTTTCATTTCCCGAAGATATTATTAAAAATGTTTTTGATTTTCAGACTCAAGAGGATAGGAAGAGAAAATGGATTTGTTTTGAGAAATTGGAATGAGTAAAGAGGGTGAAAGATCCTTGATTTATAGCCTTTTCTGATATTGAGGATCCAATTTTGAGAGTGGAAATAATTATGCAAAATTTTCATAAAGTTGTTGTGACTTTGAAAGACAAAAGAGTGGTGCAAGATAAGGAAAAAGTTGTGGTCGTTGAAGAGCATAATAAGGGGAAAGCCCCAATGATAGAATAAGGACCAACTTACCAACCCCCCAAGAAAGTGCACATATATGCAAGGAGGAAGAGCATTGTAAAGAAGTTAACCATTGCCACTCGTACACAATCAGAGGAGTCAAGGGCACCTTCCCCTCTACACCAACTACCACCATTTCCACCACCACATTATTACACTCCACAAATAATTGAGTTGAACTCACCTCCCAAAGGGCCATTTCCTCCTAAGGATCCACAAATAAAAAGGCATAGGGTTGAGCCAATTGTCCTTGTTGATTACCCTATTGATGAATTAGATGAAGAAATTGTTGTTACAAAAGATAAAATAAGGCAAGGCATGCCACCCCCCCCCAAAGAGACACAATGCCAAAAAAATCGAGTATTAGACTGAGCAAGGAAAACTTGAGCATGGTATAAATATTATAGAGGATGTTAGAGTTGAATCTTGTGAGAGATTCATGGATGATGATGCATTTGTAAAACCACAAGTATTCCAAGAATATGTTTGGAGGGAAATGAAAGATGAGTATTGTTGATGGCCAAATTGACACAACAATATTAAACAAAATATTTCTACTATATTTCTCTTGAAAAAGACAACTGATCTAAAACCACCTATCTTCCAAGGTCTATGTAGTTGTTTCTCAACTGTGTTGTTTTGTTGAGTGGTCAATGAGGCTATAATGTTCAAGGGGCCTACTAGTTATTGAGCTTTTTGGTTGTTGCAATATTGAACCCTTATTTAAACCTACTCTAACCGGGGGTATAAAAAAAAAGGGAAAATATAGATCATGGATGCAAGAGAGAAAATAATGTTAAATCATCTAATTAACCAGACCTATTACTCTCCAAGGAATTCCTAAACTATACTGTAGAAAAAATGAACTTGTAATCAATACAATCCATTCATTCACAGTGCAAACTTTAATAGCAGATTGCAAATCACCATTTCAAAAAAAATAAAAGATAAAACTTCACTCCTTGAAAAATTCCAAATCAAATGATTAACACAACAAATACCATTCTAGAGATAAAATTAAAGTAGGTTTAAGTTTGGCTACTTCTACTATTGTGAAATAGATAAAAAATATTTACAAATATAGCAAGTTTCACTAGTGCACAGAAACCAATATCTTTGAATTGACTCAATTAACTAAAAATGCAAAAAACTCCATTGTCTATTCTACTACTGAACTCTAATTAGCTCTAAGAAAATTTTCTAAATTTTCCTAAAATTCTAACCCCTTTCAAATGAGCTCTATTTGACAATTAATAGCTCACTAATTCTCCATAATTCCCTCTAAAATAATTCATCAAAAGTTGTAACTTTCGTGTGTATGTAATCACCATAAAGGAAACTTTTTGTTCTCAACTTTTGTTGACTTTAATTGACATTAGTTAACAGCTCCAACTTTCAGTTACATTTGCTTCAATTCGAAAGTTGGGACTTCTAGTTTCCTCTTTAAGTTACTTCTTAGCATTTTCTTTGCACATGTGCAGCAATATCTTCTTCCACAAATCACTCCAAGTGGGGACCATGAAACCTTCAGTTATTTTCCAATTTAATGATATTTCTGAAAATCTCCCCTTCCTTTGTGCAATTTCTTTGTAAAATCTCCTTGCAATCTTTCCTTGAAAACTGTCTGTAAATAATAAAGCACAATAATTAATAAAACTTAATTAATTATGAAAATTAATTAAAATTCCAAAATATTTCAATTAAATGTGTATGATAAACTTTTAATCCCATAATTGAAATCTCAATGAAACCCATTTTAAAAGTAATGCTATTTTAAAAATAAAATAACATTTGAAAACATTTATTGGGTATTTTCCTAATCTAGGTACACTTTGCTTCTTGAATTTGGACATCATCTATAGGAAAATTGTTTATCTTCCCTTGTTCAACATCTTGGCCACTCACTTTGTAGGCAATCCATACTCTCATTGTAAGATATTTCTGGACATGCTAACTATTACTGATACTCAGACCTTAAACAATTTTTCCATTACCACCAGGTGGGAAGATGTTGCTACTTGTTGGATCCAAATGGGGTTACATAAACTTTGGCATAGATCCCTGGAAAATAAAATTTGTAAATGTATTGGACATCAAATTTGTGAAACTGGCTTGCACTAATGTAAGTTGGGGTTTTCCCTACTACTTTGTGAAATCAAAAGTGACCTTCAAGGATTTTCTCTAGAATGCCACTATTGATGGATATATTGGAACATCGTCTCCATATACTTCTAGAGTTGGAATAGAACTTAAATCTCTTAATGAATTAGTTGTAGAAGATGCTGGAAAAGATGGACTTGTCACTCCATGAATTCAACACAATGAAATTTTTATGGGGTGGCCTCTCGAACAATTCATGTGCCCTATCCTCTTGAAATTCATTTTTAAAGTTCTTCAACACATCCACTTAATATTTCTTTGTAATTACACTTCCATGAAATCATGCCTCTTTGAGGCATTTGATCAAACAATTCATGTGCCTTCTGTCTCATGCTTTCTCATTTTGTATTCAAAATATGTCAGTAAAGGTCATGGAATTTAGTTTTACACTTGTATATCAAAGCTCTCCTTACATCTTTCTCACAACCACTTTTGTGTTTGTTTCCATACTTAGTTCACATGTACATCAATGCGGCTTCAAAAACATCTCACACAATTCCTCTGTCCTTTGTATTTTGATGGATGTCAATGCCTTGTTCCAATGTTCCCATTTTCTGCAATCACTATACACTTTAAAGTTTCTAAAGCCTCTTTAGTGGATCAATTTCTATGCAGATCTGCACCTCCCTTGAGGCATTTTGTCATAAAAATAATGTCACCCTTCTCTATGTTTCTACCCACCAATTACATTGCTTGGAAGTTTCTAAGGCCTTTTCACCAAATCTATTTTGTCCATTGCGCATATGCAATCATTGCATTTGATGAGATGATATCCCTTTTGGGGCATTCTGGAAAATAGTTCACTCGAATCTCTTTATGTCACACACTTTGATCTACTAATTACATTTGCTTGAAATTTTAAAATCCTTTTCATCAAATACATTTTTGAACTTAAACTACAATCATCATATTTCATTCAAAAAGTTTCATCGAGGCATCCTGTCAAACAAGTTCACTACCAATGCAATGCTCCCACTGTTTTGCCTACATTCAAAAATTTCTATTGCCTTTCAACATAATCCATTCGTGCATATCGATGTACCATTTCTTAGTGTATTTTACTAGGGCAATTGCAACTACAACATCTCATGGAACTACTCTATCCTTTGTGCATTCTATGAGATCATATTTATCTAGGGCATTCGATCCATTAGTTCAGTGTGTGGGCAGGGAGAGCATTTGACTAACATTGGTGATCAAGACAAAGATATCCGATGAACTTCATTTAATTGGGTGCAGGGTCAAAAATTTCTACAAACTTCACTTCAAAAGACGAGGTTGGGATGATACCTTTTCATGAACATTTTCTTTTTGATAGTGTCAATTTTTCTCCCAATCTCGAAATTTGAATAAGTTGTAGGATCATAGCGGGAGCAAGATTGGAATGCGAGTGGGATCAGAGTAGGAGTGGGATCATTTTGAGTGCAATATTGGAACCATTTTGAGACTTTGAGCCATAGCAGATTCTGTCAAGTGATCTCATTCTGATGAATCTTATTTAACTCCCCCTTGGAATGCCTGTGCGGGATCGAGATCAAGACTAATCTTGACATCGTACACTTTAGATTTTTTTGTGTCGAGTTCCTCTTTAATTCTGAAATCTAAAATCGGATGTCAGGATCGGGAATGGGATGAACCTAGACATTTAAGAAAAATAAGGTATCAATGTTGGACTCAGGGAACACTGAGAGGGGGGGTGAATCAGTTTTTACCAAAATTTAAACTTTAAATCCAGATCTTAAACCATTTACAACACATAAACAAAAATAAAAATGCAAGCACATGAACAAGATAATCAAAGCACCATAACACCAAGATTTTTAAGTGGAAACCCTATTAGGGGAAAAACCACGATGGAGATTAATCCACAATTTATACTCTATTAAATGTATGAACAAAAGGGAATGCACATGCATTTAGGCACACTGCCTAGAGCTCACTGCTCAGAATAAGGAAGGGTCACTACCTTACAAAAATTTTGTGATTATAACAAAAAATTTGAACTGAGAAGATAGCATATACAATGCCTGGTTTTAGTTCTGGTGAAGCTCATGAATCAAATTCTAAATCTTTTGTCAGACTCTACACTTCGCTCTGCTCTGCCACCAAATCCTCTTCTATACTAGCAAAATGTGCTCAACTAGTCTTCTTATATTCTCAAACACATCTAAACATCTACTCTACTCTATACACACTTATGCATATCACACACATCAAAATTAATTACCCCAAGTCGCATATATATCCACCAGCAAGAATTCAAACACTATATGTCAGCTTCACACAAAATATAATATTCTCTGCATGTCGGTTCAAATCATGAACAATTTATAATGTGTACACATACAAGTCATCCAGGACATAGTTGGGACCAAAATAAATTTCCAAAACATAGAAACATTTAAACAATCATCTTTTATACATCCACAACATGCTACATTGACTAGGTCAGCCATAATGAACAAATAGATAGAAAAACATCCTACTGGATCACTTTACTTGTACACCAGTTAATGCAATAACACAAGAATTAACAACAAGATAACATAGATGCATAGAAAACTATCCTAGGGATCTACAACATAAAATGATGATCCGGTGAAACATACAGATTGACATACTAACCATATACCCTATTCTTCATGTTCTCTGCTGATAATATATTGTACTTAACTTTAACTACCAGTATGACCAGGTTCGGATCTACGAACCACAATAGTGACTTTAGTTGTCATCAATGAAAACACTAGAAGCCATACAAATAATCTCCCTGAGCCATATTCCAACAATCAAGCCATATGCCAACAATCTCCCCCTTTGGCATTGATGGCAACAATTAGTGAAAAATGACAGTGTCAAAACTAGAGATACACTATCAAACTCCAAAATTTCAAAACACAACAAAACATTGTGCCCCCTTAGGATGTCAAGGAATTTTTCACTGCATTCTCTCCCCCTTTGACATCAATGACAAAAATTTACTGCTCTCTCTCCCCTTTTTCTAGTATTCTTACTGCACTTCTTCCACTTTTGCTAAAATAAAATCTTACTGCTCTCTCTCTCCCCCTTTGCTAAATAGAAATTTGATCAAAATTTGGAAAACTACAACTGTTGCACAAATCAGAAAATTATTTTATACTTATCTTTCATCTCTGGAGGGAATTTCTTCCAAGCCTCTACAACAATCCCAATAATTATTATCAGACTATTATCTTTTTATGTTCGGTTGATGATCTAAATGAGGGATTCTGGAATTGTAATTGCTTCTTCCAAATTCTCTCCTTTCCTTAGGACTTCAATTAGTTGCTCCAATCTACATTCATTTTGATCCTTCACCTTCTATAAAATGTCCACAAGAGTGTTTCTGGCAAAGTGAATCTTTGCATGCTCAACCTGCAACTCATGAATTATTTTCTTTGCTGCTCCATCCTGGTCCTGAAACATATTGTAGTCCTGACCAATTTTACAATTCACTTTCAATTTTCTCTAGCTTGTCTTTATATTTTCCAACAACATGAGGCCAATGTAGACAATAATTATAGATGTTATTTGCTGAATTATTGCACTACCTAAACACATTCATTTTCTTTTTCAGTTTTGTCTTGTTTCACTTCTTGAGGGAGAAAGTAAATGAGTAAGAAGTCAGACTAGAATATGTGCTTACCAAAGAATAGGTAGTAGAAATATTAACTAAGCTATTGCCGAAGGATGCTTTTGAGTATCTCAGAGAAATTCTAGGGGTGATTACCCCTCCTGATAAGAACTAAGAGATGCATTTACTTGCATCAATTTGTGTGCTTCATAGATATTTCTTGATCCAGATTGATGATTCCATGGATGCTACTGAGAGGGAGTAGTCAGATGTTCAGATATGTGGTTCAAATCTTGTATGTAGAAAGGTAATGCTTACCTTTTCCATTGATGTCAAAGGGGGATAAGAGCAATGTGAAAAATCCCTTTTAGGGAGAACAACAGTTGAGAAGAAGAATCGAAATCTAAGGGGGAGTAAGTGTGTTGGGTTGATGGTATTTTTCACATCATGTGTTTCTGTCAATGCCAAAAGGGGAGATTGTTGGAAGTTTGTCAGATGTTGTGGTTGTGTTGTTGATATGTGGTTGTCATTAATGTCAACACTATTAGAATTATTGTACTGAAGGCTGTATATGTCGAGGATATTGAGAAAATTGTGAAAGAAAGAGTTGTAGGTTGCTAGTGGAATATTGAAGCTCATGAAGGTATTTTGTTTTGTAAATTGAAGATCAGTTGTTGTGGACTAAAGGGTTTATTGTTGAGAGTATCTAGTTCATCTACAAGAAGTTTTAGAGGCCCGCGTGAAGAATTGATCTTGTTGTGTTTTGACAATGTTTATGTGGTCTCTGTTAGTGTTCTTGATTGAAGTTTGTGCAATTCTAGTTGTTGTGGATGCCTCTCTATTAGTTCTTGGTGTTTTTGGATATTTCTAGATCATTCTCCATCATTGTTGTACGTTCACATTGATCAATGTGCTCGTGGTCAAAGATTTTTCTTGTGAATCTTTGGGTTTTCATGTTCCTGACCGATATGATGGTGGTAACGTGTTTTGGATCCTTGGATATTGTTTTGGGTCGCATCATTATATTGGCCGATGGTGTTTTATTTGCATTGAAAATTTAATTGTTAATTTGGGCTAACATTGTAAATATGTTTTATTTTTCTGGTTGATTAAGTAATTGATGCAATTCCATGATATAGATATATATGAGTGATTGATGCAGAGCATCATCAACAACCTTCATTCATCAGGGGATTTCAATTCCAAATAGAATCAGGAGAAGATCAAATTACCAATTCATCCAATAATCACTCATTCTTTCAACATTAATGTCACAACATCTATAAATTCTCTCAGCCTTTCGTAAGGAAACCATCTGTAACTTAACACAAGAAGACTATATGAATACAAATCTGATAAAAAACCATTTATTTCATACCGTCATTCTTCAAGAACTCTGTTACCAAGGAAAAAGTAAAACCAATCAATCATAATCACCATGACAATCTTCATTTCCAATTGCTTCTTTTAAGGAAAAATAACCATAATCTATTCTCAGACGTAAATACATATGAAGCATCACCAATTTGACACAATCATATCAAAATCCTGATTAAGTTCACCAAAACAACCCATTCTTCCATTATTCAAAAAGGTACCCTTCAATGTAACTTCTCATAACATCAATTAGGCATATTATTTTCATCAAACCCCCAAGACTTTGTCATCATCATATTTTGACTAAAACAAAATAGTGCATTCACTTGCCAATGCTATCCCATCAGATCAAGACACCATTCCTACATAAGGTTCTCACTGTTCATTTCATAAAATTCAAAAAACTAGTCCCCTAAACTGTTACCATAACTTTAAGAATCTTTATCAACTTTGTTCTATCAAATACAACACAAAACCACTTAATTTTATCTTAGTTTCTCAGACTTACATTTTCTTGCAAACTTGGAGCATAACCCAAGTAGCACTATCATATAGAAAAAGTGGGTTTATCAAAAAATATACATTCAACCCCTTCCAACCAAGAGCATTCTCAGGGACCCATTTTAAATCCATGTAACATCAAATCACAAAGTACTATTGTTTTGACAAGAATGTTAGAATTAGATGGTTGTCCACTGGTAAAAGCCTCCAACTAGCCCATTTTATCAAAGAAAGTAATCTTTAAACATCACCCAAATACCAATTCACTTAAAATAGTCTTTGTACAAGTTTCAAAACCATAAAATCTTCAACTTTCATGGATTAAAAGCCCCATTAAACAACCAAACTACCAAACCCTTGTTTGTAGGCTTTTGAAGCACAAATGAGTGAGGGTTTCTTAAATTACCATACTCCTTACCTTATTCCTCTTAGAAGATGACTCCAACATGTTTTTTTAGGTTTGTACATGCTCTTGGAATGTTTATTAGACCTCTACAAATATTATTTCTTCCTATTCATGACTATAGCAACAATTTTTGCTTGGAAAAACCTGCAAATGCCCTATAACTGTAACTCTTCTTCAATGTATTCTTGTTTCCCTACACTCACAATCATCAAAACATATAAAAAATCATATCGTTAACCTACTCCATCAATCTACTTGATCTACATTAGTGGAGTAGTGGTGAAATATCCCATTAAACTCTCAAAACCCAATATGTAGGGTTTCAGGCCAAATTTTATGAAATGGTTCAAAAACAAACCCTCAACTCACTAAAGCTTCTTAAAACAAACTTAATTTTAATGCTCACATATTTCTATATGGAACCAAAACAAGTTGGTAACCTAAGAACTACTGGGTAGTTCTTACAGGACTAAGAAATAAGGAAAAACTCAGAAATTTTCAAGAATATGGAACTTTATTTCCAGAGTTTGATTCAAGAATACAAAAACTTGTACTTTCCTTTCCAATAGCATGCTTTTTATAACATTTCCAACTAATAACTAACTTTTCTAACTTCTCATCTAGTTGAAACTACCTCTCATCTCTTAATATGCTGATTTATTCCTTTTTGTTTACATAATCACATTTTAACAACTCTTCCTACCTTTTTGACAAAATGTGACTATCAGTAGTGATTATTTTATGAATTTATTACATTCAAATTATCCTCTTCATGACCTTGACACACAATTTTATACTTGACCATATAAATTGGACAAATTATCCTTTTAAAGGCATTACAAGATCTAGGTGCTCCTGCACCATATACAAATTGGTATCAGAGCTAGCAAGGTTCTATTGGTTGGTTGGATTAAATATTGTTGCTGATAGTAGCTTGAGATTGTTGGCTACATTGAGAAAGTCCAAGAGACTAGGGAAGAGTAAGTGGAACACCTAGGTGAGGCAAGATGAGTTGTGTTATAGTTAGAACCTAATAGATTCCTGTCTGAAAGCACTAAAGAGTTACAACTCTAATGAAGATTACTCCACTGATGGGAGTTGATGAAAACTTGAGAAGATGAAAGGTGATTGAGAAGAGTATGCAAGGATAGCCCTGTGTCCTTGAAGGAAAGTTGGAAGTGTGCAAGGATAGTCATGTGTCCTTGGTTGAGCAAAGAGTTGGAGACAAAATGAAAAGGACAGTCCTATGTCCTTTTGAAGAGGAAAAGATGATTGAGAACCTGATGAAGAAAGAATGAGAAAGGTACAAGGAAAAGAAGAGGCAGAGATGAAGATAGAGATGATGAAGAAAGAAGATGACAAGAAAAGAAGACAAGGAAAAGATAAATGAAGAAAAAAAGAAGACAAGTGGTGAAGAAAAAGACAAAGGAAAATGCAGATGCAAGAAGAGAATCAAGAAGATGAAGAATACAAGGAACAAGGAAATTTGATTTTTTTTTGTAGGTACAAATGAGGATGATGCAACATGTGTTTCCAAGAGACTTGCAAAGATTTGTTGGTTGGTTGTATGGTGCAAGAGTACCTAGATCTTGTAATGCCTTTAAAAGGCCAATTTGTCCAATTTATGCACATTCAAGTCTAAAATTGTGTGTCAAGTTCATTAAGAGGCTAATTTGAATGTAAAAAACTCATAAAATAATCACTAGGTGGTCACATTTTGTCAAAAAGGTAGGAAGAGTTGTTAAAATGTGATTATGTAAACAAAAAGGCATAAATCAGCATATTAAGAGATGAGAGGTAGTTTGAACCAGATGAGAAGTTAGAAAAGTCAGTTATCAGTTGGGAATGTTATAAAAAGCATGCTATTGGATAGGAAAGTACAAGTTTTGGTATTATTGAATCAAACTCTGGAAATAAAGTTCCTTGTTCTTGAAATTTTATGAGTTTTTCCTTATTTCTCAGTCCTGTACAGACTGCCCAGTAGTTCTTAGGTTACCAACTTGTTTTGGTTCCATATAGAAATATGTGAGCATTCAAATTAAGTTGATTTTAAGAAGCTTTAGTGAGTTGAGGGTCTATTTTTGAACCATTTCATAAAATCTGGCCTGAAACCCTACATGTTGGGTTTTAAGAGTCTAATGGGATATTTCACCACTACTTCAATGTAGATCAAGTAGATTGGTAGAGTAGGTTAAGGAGAGGATGTTTTATATGTTTTGATGATTGTGAGTGCAAGGAAACAAGAATACATTGAAGAAGAGTTGCTATTATAGGGAATTTGTAGGGTTTTCCAAGCAAAAATTGTTGCTACAGTCATGAACAGGAAGAAATAATATTTGAAGAGGTCTAATAAATGTTCCAATAGCATGTACAAACCTAAATAAACATGTTGGAGTTAGTTTCTAAGAGGAATAAGGTAAGGAGTATGGTAATTTAAGAAACCCTCACTCATTTGTGCTTCAAAAACCTACAAACAAGGGTTTGGTAGTTCGGTTGTTTAATGGGCCTTTTAATCCATGAAAGTTGAAGATTCTATGGTTTTGAAACTTGTGCAAAGACTATTTTAAGTGAATTGGTATTTGGGTGATGTTTAAAGATTACTTTCTTTGATAAAATGGGCTAGTTGGAGGCTTTTACCAGTGGAAAGTCATTTAATTATAATGTTCTTGTCAAAACAACAGTACTTTGTGATTTGATATGTTACCTGGATTTAAAATGGGTCCCTAAGGATGTTCTTGGTTGGAAGGGGTTGAATGTAGATTTGTTGATACACCCACTTTTTCCATATGATAGTGCTACTTGGGTTATGCTCCAAGTTTGCAAGAAAATGTAAGTCTGAGAAATTGAGATAAAAGTAAGTGGTTTTGTGTTGTATCTAATAGAAAAATGTTGATAAATATGCTTAAATTTTTGGTAACAGTTTAGGGGACTGGTTTGTTGACTTTTATGAAATGAACAGTGAGAACCTTGTGTAGGAATGGTGTCTTGATCTGGTGGGATAACATTGGTAAGTGAATGCACTATTTTGTTTCAGTCAAAATATGATGATGACAAAGTCTTGGGGGTTTGAGGAAAAGAATATGCCTAATTGATGTTATGAGAAGTAAGTTACATTGAAGGGTGCATTTGTGAATAATGGAAGAATGGGTTGTTTTGGTGAACTTAATCAAGATTTTGATTTGATTGTGTCAAAATGGTCATGCCAAAGATGTATTCAGGTTTGAGAATAGATTTTAGTTATTTTTCCTTAAAAGAAGCAATTGGAAATGAAGATTGTCATGGTGATTATGATTGATTGGTTTTAATTTTTCCTTGGTAACAGAGTTCTTGAAGAATGAAGGTATGGAATAAATGGTTTTTTATCATATTTGTATTCATATAGTCTTCTTGTGTTAAGTTACTGATGGTTGTCTTATGAAAGGTTGAGAGAATTTATAGATGTTGTGACATTAATGTTGAAAGAATGAGTGATTATTGGATGAATTGGTAATTTGATCTTCTCCTGATTCTATTTGGGATTGAAATCCCCTGATGAATGAAGGTTGTTGATGATGCTCTGCATCATTGATTGGTTGAGTGAAGTTAGTGTGTGTGAAGTGAGAAAAGCCAGAGATAGTGAAATCGTGTGAACATTGATCTATTCATTTGATTGTAGAGCATAGTGAGAGTGAAGAGTGAAGGAGTTTTTTTGTGCTTAACTAGTACTATAATTTGGCTTGTGTAGAAGCTATTTTCTCAGTTCATACCCTTCAGATTTAATCCTATTTTGTATTTTTGGGTAGTGAGCCCTATTGTATTTGAGCAGTAAGCTCTAGGTAGTGTGCTTGAATACATGTGCATTCCCCTTACTATTTTCATTATACTTTTAATAGGGTATAATATTGTGGACTAACATCCACTGTTGTTTTTCCCCTAACAAGGTTTCCATGTAAAAAATTTTGGTGTTCTTTGTGTTTTTGATGTGTTGATTGCTTATGGTTTACTATTCATTCATCAAATCTGAGATTAAAGTTAAGAAAATATTGAAAATTTTAATATTATGTGACAATTGATTCACCCACCCTCTTAGTTGTCTGTCCTTGTTTTTCCAACAATTGGTAGGCACATATTCCAATCTGACTTCTTTTTTATTTTTCATTTTCTTTGTCATTGTAGAAGTTATTAGCTGAATTGATGCACTGCCTCAACACATTCATTTTCTTTTTCAGTTTTGTAAGGGATAGCCTAAATTGCTCCTTCAAATGTAAGATTATTTCCTCCTCTTTCTTATCCAAAGAGTCAGAGGCCACAAATTCCTTAATACACTCAATCAACTCTTCAGGGAATACATTCTACAAACTTTCCAATTCAATGTTATTCTACACAAAGTATCTTCCTAGAGTACTCTCAATTAGATCCTGCTCATATGAGGGTCGATCTAACTACATGTTAGCAATCTCTTAAATTCCATCTTTCTCTTGAATTATTTGCAGTATCTTTGTTTTGAATAAAGTTCCTTCTTCTTCATTTCCTTCAGCCATTGATTCAACTGATTCTAGTTCATCACTTGGGGTGTATTCATTCTTCATCAAGTATGTCCACAATTATCTTTTTTTTCCTTTTCCTTCAACTTTTGGAGACTTGAGTATTGGAGGAGTATCATCAACAAACTCTATTGCTCTTTTTTTCTTCCTCTCCATCTTACCAAAAGATGAGTTGATTTCAACTATTTTTACTAGAAGAGACATACCAACTATTCCAAACTTTCCTAACAACTCTCTAAAAAAAATTTGCATAAGCTTGCTCACAATTTTCTAGAGTTTTGAAATTCTTAAGAATTTTCTTACAGACTAGTTCACTCTCCTTCCATACAATGATATCATTATGTGGCAAGAAATTTAGAAAATACATCATGATACATATAATCAAAGTGCCAAACCTAAAAGGATAATCTACATCTATTGTCAATTGCATGTTCTCCATCAGGTGATCTTTTAGCAAACTGCACAGGCCAAAGTCTTGGTCCTCCATTATCATCTTATGCCAAATGTAAACTGTGCCTGCAAAGGTTGATCCTTCCCTATTTCTGAAGAAAATTTTGTATGAAATTCCATTTGTAATATACCTTGTCAATAGATCTTTGATAGTCAAAATTACCAGAGCCCTCTAATCTCCTGCTACACCGGTTAGGGTTTTGAATTCCTTATTTTGAATCGACTTCTTCTTCATAATATCTCCAACATTGCATAACCTAATTAGATTTTTAATCATTTCCTTCGAAATATGATAGGGTTTGTCCAAATTTAGAGTGTCTTCATTCAATCCATTCAAGATGAACCTAACCACTTATGTGTTGTCAAAATAAGGAAATTTATTCCAAATGTCCAAAATCCTATGTTTTGCTCCTTTGAGCCACTTCAATTTGCTAGAAAGAAACATATCTCTTACATCCCTGATCTTCTTGCTACTATATTCATCCAAACTCACAATTCCCTTGATTTTTTTCATTTTGTATACCGAACAAGGTTTTTCTATCAAGCACAAATTTAGAAATTCTACAAGTGAATGGAATACCTGATGAATTTGCAATCGAAATTGCTTTATTCCTTTTAAATTTTGCTGTAGAGGCTCTCCTTCTATTCTTCTTCAATGCAAGGTGAAAAATGAGGGTTCCAAATATCCTTTTATAGCTTCATGCACCTAACCTTTTGTGGAATTAAATGTTCTACCCTAGGAGTTCTAGTTACACTACTCTCTCAGACAACAAGAGAAGAATTCATCTACAGACCTTCAAGATCTCAACTTACAGAACAAGTGATCATAGATACATTTGTTGACTAATGGCACAACTACTAACAACTTCCTGAATTTTGGTGCCAACTACTGACAAGGGGGGAAAAGAATTTTTCTTGAAAGACTCCCCCTAGGCCAATGGCCTGAAATCAATTTCTAGAGGAATTACTGGAGGGATTATCGGAGGCAGCTTCTAGTACGGGCTTATCAGATTCACTCTTCTTTACCCATGTTTTCTTCATCTGATCTCTTATCTCTTCCACAGTCACTTTTCCTTTTCCTTTTCCTTTTCCTTTTTCATATTTCTGTGAAATTCTTCCTTGATACACCGAACCTCTTTTATCCATATTTTTGTTCCTACAGAATCTTGCAATGTGACCAAATTTGTTGTAGTTGTAACACACCGGATTTCTTTTTCTAGACCATTCATTCCATTGACTTCCCCTTGATCTGCATTGATTAGCAACATGTACGAATTTTCCATAGATGTAGCATTTAACATTCCTTATACTGATATCCATACTTCTACATTCAATTGACTTATGACCAAACTTATTACAACTAAAACACTGATTGGGAAATGGTGGACTGCTTGAATTTACTTTTCTTCTACACTGAGAAGCCATATGACCAAATTTATTGCAAGCAAAGAAGTAACCATTAAACTTATGAGCATTAGGTTTTCTTACCAGATACCTTCTACCTTTTTTCATCTAATTTCTTTGTTTGGGATCCTTGTGTTTAGATCTAGAGCTTTCTTCCTTCTCATATCCAAGACCTCGCTTATCATTTGTATCCTTCTATCCTTTAGTCAGCTCATCAAGCTTAGCATAATTGATCCTAAATTTCTCCTTGTATTCATTTGTAGTAGAGAGTTCATCTTTGAGAATAACTATTTGTCTTTCAAGCTCTTGTTCATTACTTTTGGATTGTTGCGTTTAATCTCCAGTTGAATGAATCCACTATTAACTCTGCTGCATTCTTCAAATTTTTCTTTCAAGGACTGAGCCAAATTTTCCTCATTCTTCTTTCTTTCTTCAATCTCCTTAGTTAGCTTCATCGCCATAGATTCTAGATCAAACTTTAGAGTAGCATTGTCCCTAGCAAGCTTTTCACATTCTTTGGTTATTTCTTTTAGGGTCTGATTTAGGTGAACATCTTCCAAGCTTTTATTTTCTTTCTATTTCAGCTGATCACATAGTTCCTTCCTCTTTTCTCTTGGCTCATTGATTTTATCCTTCAATGATTGAATGAATTTTTCAGCATCCACAAGATTTTCTTTTAACTCCAAGACTTCTTCTTTCGATTGGTCAAGATCATCAAGTCCTACCATAAGTTGTTGTTGAAGACAACTAGAGTCCATTGTACTTCAAGATCCACCTCAAGTTGTTAAGCTTTTGAAGAGAAACCTGCTCTGATACCAATTGTTGGACTCAGGGAACACTGAGAGGGGGGGTGAATCAATGTTCAACAAAATTTAAACTTTAAATACATATATTAAACCATTTACAACACATAAATAGAAATAAAGATGCAAGCACATGAACAAGATAATCAAACCACCATAACACCAAGATTTCTATGTGGAAACCCTGTTAGGGGAAAAAACACGGTGGAGATCAATCCACAATTTATA